>ML675632.1:6204469-6262808 GCA_007922155.1 Mesoclemmys tuberculata | reverse complement strand
ATCATCCTAGTAGCCCGTCTCTGAACCTGTTCCAGTTTGAATTCTTCTGTTAAGAACTTGCATGACATACTATGTTTTGCTGTAATAATCTATATATCCCAGCCCTAAGGAGGAAACACTATACACCTCACTATCAGAGACAATCATAGAATCATAGAATATTAGAGTTGGAAGGGACCTCAGGAGGTCATCTAGCCCAACCCCCTGCTTAAAGCAGGACTATCCTCAGCTAAATCATCCCGGAGAGGGTTTTGTCAAGCCTCATCTTAAAAACCTCTAAAGATGGAGATGCCACCACCTCCCTAGGTAACCCATTCCAATGCTTCACCACCCTCCTAGTGAAAAACTTTTTCCTAATGTCCAACCTAGACCTCCCTCACTGCAACTTGAGACCATTGCTCCTTGTTCTGTCATCTGCCACAATGGAAAACAGCTTCGCTCCATCCTCCCTGGAACCCCCTTTCAGGTAGTTAAAGGCTGCTATCAAATCCCCCCTCATTCTTCTCTTCTGCAGACTAAACAGGCCTACTTCTTTCAGCCTCTCCTCAAGTCTTGTGCTCCAGCCCCCTAATCATTTTTGTTGCCCTCCGCTGGACTCTCTCCTTTTTGTAGTGGGGGGCCCAAAACTGGACACAATACTTCAAATGCAGCCTCACCAATGCCGAATAGAGGGAAATAATCACGATCTGCTGGCAATACTCTTACTAATGCAGCTCAATATGCCATTAGCCTTCTTGGCAACCAGGGCACACAGCTGACTCATATCCAGCTTCTTATCCACTATAACCCCCAGATCCTTTTCTGCAGAACTGCTGCCTAGCTTGCCAGTCCCCAGTCTGTAACTGTGCATGGGATTCTTCCATCCTAAGTGCAGGACTCTGCACTTGTCCTTATTGAACCTCATCAGATTTCTTTTGGATCAATCCTCCAATATATCTAGGTCCTTCTGTGTCCTATCTCTCCCTTCTAGGGTATCTACCACTCCCCCTAGCTTAGTGTCATCTGCAAACTTGCTGAGGGTGCAATCTACCCCCTCTTCCAGATCATTAATGAAGATGTTGAACAAAACCGGCCCCAGGACCGACCCCTGGGGCACTTCACTTGTGACTGGCTGCCAGCTAGACATGGAGCCATTGATCACTACTCAGTGAGCCCTTTGCTCTAGCCAATTCTTTGTCCATTTTATAGACCATTCATCCAACCCATACATTTTTAACTTGCTGATAAGAATACTGTGGGAGACCGTATCAAAAGCTTTGCTAAAGTCAAGGTATATCATGTCCACCGCTTTCCCCCTCATCCACAGAACCAGTCACCTCTTCATAGAAAGCAATCAGGTTGGTCAGGCACGACTTTCCCTTGGTGAATCCATGTTGACTGCTCCTGATCACCTTACTCTCTTTTAAGTGCCTTAAAATGGATTCCTTGAGGACCTGCTCCATGATTTTTCCAGGGATTGAGATGAAGCTGACCAGCCTACAGTTCCCTGGATACTTTTTCTTTCCTTTCTTGAAGATGGGCACTATATTTGCCTTTTTCCAGTCATCTGGGACCTTCCCCTGTTGCCACGAGCTTTCAAATCACATCAGCTAACTCCCTCAGCACCCTCGGGTGCATTGCATCTGGCCCCATGGACTTGTGTATGTCCAATCTTTCTAAATAATCCTGGACCTGTTCCTTCAGCACTGCAGGATGTTCACCTCCTCCCCATTCTGTGCCACCCAGTGCAGTAGTCTGGGCGCTGACCTTGTCTGTGAAGACAGAGGCAAAAAAGGCATTGAGTACAACAGCTTTCTCCACATCCTCTGTCACTAGGTTGCCTCCCCCATTCTGTGAGGGGCCCACACTTTCCCTAATCTTCCTCTTGTTGCTAACATACCTGTAGAAACCCTTCTTGTTCCCCTTCACATCCCTTGCTAGCTGCAACTCCAATTGCAATCCTCCCCTAATATTATGGGCAGCAAAGATTCTTTAGAGCCCCTGAGGAAAAGAGAGATTGCAGAGGAGGAGACCCTTCTGCCACACATTCTGCACTGGTCTCATGCCAGAGAATTTGACAAAACGACTAAGAGTCAGCATAGAAAAGCAGGATCTACTCCCCCCCCCCTTTTAGAGCTATCTTTTATGTTCAGGAGGCCTGAACCAGATTATCTCAGATAAGTAGGCCCTGGAAATTGTGAATAGAAGATATTCTGTCCAGTTCCAGTCCCCCTGTCTGCCACTTCCCCCTCTCTCTCTCTTCAGGGGCCCTCTTCATAAGATACTGTTAAAGGAGGGGGAAGCCTTTCTGCGATTTAGAGCAGTGGAAGAAATGCCTGTAGAATTCCAGTGTGTGGGTGTGTGGGGGGATTATTCAGATTATTTTCTAATCCCAAAGAAGAAAGAGGGCATCCTGGACCTCCATTGAATCAACCAGTTCATATGTTGCTTCAAGTTCAGAATGGTGACCTTTATATAAGGCATACCCTGGATCCTCAGTATTGGTTCGCACTCAATGTACAGGATATCTGTTTCCATATAGCAGTTCACCCAGCCCACAAGAAATACCTCAGGTTGGCTGGTGCCTAGTCACATTACCTATATGGCATGCTTCCTTTTGGTCTCTCTCTATGGCTCCCAGAAATGCCTAGCTTTCATGGTACCTCACCTAAGGAGGCAAGAAGTGCAAGTCTACCTATACCTCAACGACTGATTAATTTGAGGACATCTCAACAAGTGAGCAGTACATAAAAGATAGTCTTGGTGCTGTTCACTGCCTTGAGTTTCAGAGTGAATAGAGAGAAATACACTCTTACCTCCACTACAAAGAATTCATAGGGGCAGTATTGGACTCCACAGTGGCAAAAAGCCTACTTATCATAAAACAGATTTCTCACCATTCTGAACTTCATCAATCAACTTCAGTCTCACCCAGTATGAACAGTTAGAGCATTTCTCAGACTCTTGGGAAACATGATTTACTGCACCTACCTGTCGCAGTTTGCCAGACTTCACCTGTGCTCCATGCAGGGTGGTTGAGATCACTGTTGCTACCTGGCAGACACCAAATAGACATGATATTCATGGTCCCACAAGAATTCTTCCTCCTTAGGTTGGTGGAAGGATCCTTTACAGGTGTGCAGCAGAGGATCATTCTCACCATCTCTACCAACCAAGACATTGGTGACAAATTTATCCATTCTTAAGGCTTGTCTACTCAGTGTATTAAAGCTCACCAGCTGAGGTGTAAGTTCTTATGTGCACCAGAGTGATTCACCAACTCTCATGTGGATCCCACTGGCTTTCACTAAAAATTCCTTAGAGTGCGTTTATGCAGTACAGTACTACGTCAGTGCACACTAGGGATCTTTTAATGTGTGCCAGCAGGTTCCACACGTTATACTTATAAAATAAACAGCAGGATTTCATTCAGCGGGACAAGGCAATATTCCACGTTTGGGCCTACACACAGACAGTTACACTTAATGCAGGACATGCTGGCGCATACTAGAATTTACACCCCTGCTGGTGAGCACTAGCTCACCGTATAGACAAGCTCTTGGAAGGGGATCTCATCTAGACCAACTTCAGACACAAGGTCTACGGTCTCCCCAAGAATTAAGTCTCCATATAAATGTGCTAGAGCTAAGAGCCATTCACCTAGCATACACAGTATTCCTACTCACAGAATGAGGAATCACAGTGTAAATACTGATGGGCATCACTATGTGCCATGTCAACTGTCAGGGAAAGGCTCATTCATTGCCTCTTTGCCAGGAATCATCTGTCTGTGGGAATGGTGTATTTATCATCACCTAACTCTAGTGGACCTACATTTTTCAGGTTTTGAAAACACACAGGTGGACCAGCTCAGTAGACATGAGTGTTCAGTCAGTGACTCAATTCTGTGAAGTATCTTCTGCAGTGTGAATAGACTGTTTGCCAAGGACCAGAACAACAAATGCTAAATATTCTATTCTGGGTGTGGATGGGAGTCTGGGCAGGAAGAATTAAGCCCAGGCTCTGTGTCAGATGCCTTCCTCATCCCCTGAGCACTGGGATTCATGTATGTTTATCCATCCATTTCACTCATACTTAGTCTTGATGAAAATCAGATGGGATCCAGCCCCAGAGTTTACTGCTTGCCCCAGCATGGTCCAGACAGTTTTGGTTACATAATTTTCACACACCCTGTGTAGTTACTAGGTTCCTCAAGGCCTCATCCATGTCTTTTTTCCAATTAAACAGACCTCAAACACCTGGGACCTTAACATTGTTATCAGGCTGATGGGCTCTCTTTGAACTTTCAGCAACCTGTTCCTTATACCAGCTGTCTGTGAATACTGCTTCTTGGTGGCTATAAACTTAGCCCTAAGAGTAGAAGAGATCCAGGTCATCATGACAGGGCCACCATATAGGTGACATTGAGGCCTCACCTAAAATTCTTGCCCAAAATTGTTACTGACTTTCTCTTGAATCAAGAGATTTGCCAATTTTATTTCCCAAGCCTCATAATAGTCAAAGGGAAGCTAACTTTCACACCTTAGATACGGTCAACATTGATTGTTTAGGAATTCTCTGATATACTTCCTGGCCTTTGCTGACAGGATGCAGGATCAACTAATATCCATTCAGATTTATCTAAATTGGTTTCTGACTGTATCAGCGCCTGCTACGCATCAGCTCAGCTGGACCCATCTTCACAGATAAGAGCCCAGTTCCTCCACAGTGTAAGCAGCCTCTGCAGCTTTTCTAATATAAAGAGCTTTTCAATCTCAGAGAAATGTAGAGAAGCTACCTGGAGTTCAGTTCACACTTTCACTCAACACTACTCCCTGACAGAAGACTCTAGTTCAAATGACAGAGTTAGCAGTGTGTTCCTGTAGTCTGTAGTCTGAATACCCGTCTCCATGAAAGGAGATTATTCTTCCAAATCACCAGAAGTGGGATCTATGTGGACAGTCATTGAAGAAGAAAGAGTGGTTTCTTACTCTACAGTAACTGTGGTTCTTCAAGATGTGTTATCCACTTGTATTCTACCACCCTCTCTCCTGCCCTGCTACTGCAGAGTCCAGATTCCACTTTAGGGAAGGAACTGAAGGATAGTTGTGGCTCTCCCTTCGTCTGTGCCCTTGACTAAGGGGAGCAAGTGTGGTCCCAACAGACAATGCCCTTCACAAGAATCTGATCTCATCTGAATGGGGTACATGCACACCAGAAGTTGGAATACTTGTGGACAACATAACTCTTTTTGCAACCAATCTTCTTGACACAAAGGGTCATTTTCTGGCTGCCAAGGAATTTGTCCAAATTTATGTTGGCAGTGTGTCTAAAAGAATAATTTGGCCCAAAGTCTATCCCTTAGAGTCTAACAAGTGTGTAATTAGATGGTTCTTTATAAATTACATGCACAATTAAAATAGTCAAATTAACGTGGCATTTTGTAAATGAACTTGATGCAACTATCTGGAAGTATAAATAAACATACGGGGTGAAATCACGGCTTATTTTGAAATGAGTGGTAAAATTTCCATTGACTTCAGTGGAGCCAAGATTTCACTCATGTTCTTTCATAAAGTGTGCTATTATAAATCTGTGTCTAGATTTTCCCTATTGACTTGGAGCATCAGTTGCCCTCTGCAATTCTCAAGCGTTAAAATGAGATCATTGACCTGTTTTTAGCTGACAACTGAAATTTCTGAGGAATCATCCACTCAATATCTGCACATCACAGAGGCTGAAGATGTTCAAGGAACTCAAGCTGCTGTAGCTGCATTACAGGACCTAAGATATACCTCAGAGAATGGTAAGGGATATTTTTAAGTTGAAAGGATAGACTAGATCTTCTTTTCATCAGAGTTCCCAATTCTTGTGAATTCAATGGGAAACTTGAAAAGGAAATATTTATTCTTCTGTATTGACTTTATTAAGGTATTTCTTATATGGTGGTGAGGTACTAATACTTTAGTGTGGTAAATATTTCTTTGTAAGATCATCTACAATAGTTTTTAAAAGGACAACATCAAGATTTTGGGCCCACATTGTGGTCTGCCATAAAGCTGATTGGGCATATCAATCAAAATTAATTTTTTTTCATTTTTCATTCATCTTAATGTTGATAAACAATTATAATTACCACTGCACATTCAAATAATTACCAATGCACGCATATCTATCTATATGGTGATAACCAAAAAACATCAACATTTGTTACACCACTGATTTTGTTCATCCTTACTGAGGTATTTGTGGAATTTCCGGTATGAGTTATAGAAAACATAATGGTACAGACAAATAGCATGGCAGAATAAATGTTCAATATTTAATGGCAATCCTCTAGACAATATTTTGCCTTGCTGTAGAGTCAACCAGCCTGCAGAGAAGGTACAGTTGTATAGTTTATCTACCATATTCCCAGTTAATTATAATGATACACAGACAAGGAAGTAAGCCCACCAGAGCTGTATTGGCTTGTGTTTGACAAGAAAAAGAGAGCACTAATTAATGTTTGCTAAATGCAATATGACAAAATCAGGAGAGAAAATAGAAATTATTTTCAAGCTTCTGCATGCTAAAACAGCAGAACCAAGTATGTGTACATAAATATACACGTAGTACGTACCACAGGATCCCATTTTTGCAATGGGTCCATTGCTTTGAGTTAGTATGCTTCATTCTTGAAATGTGTTGTTAACCATTGATCCCTGACCTGATTTTGGAAGGATTGTAATTTTGGATAACATATAATTCCTTTGCTAATCACATTTAATGGGTAGCAGAGGATGTTCAGGGGTCAATAGTCAATAGTATCTTTCAAACTTTTCTAGTTTTGAAATAGAATTTTATAGCATATTACATGAGAATGTATTATTGGCAATTTATATATATTTATATTCATTTTTCACCAGTGAGGATTTTAAACGAATGGGAGGAATTCTTTGTAAATCTTTGCCCAATCATGAATGTGTTTAGATTGAAAACAAGTACAGTATGGTTTAAGTTTAAGCATAAAGATTTCAAAACCTATTTTGTTAGGTTAGTGTTTCAAATTTTGTTCAGAATGTTTGTTTGACAAATTTAATTTGAAAAAACCTGAAGAGAAGTAACAACTTGTTGAGAGGCAGAGCTATACTGCCACTATACACACACTAGAACAAATTAAAATGTACATTAAAATAAGCAGAAATAGTTTTGAGTTCTCTAAATAAAATAATGTTGACTCGTACAAATAGTAATATGTCAACTTCTTCATATTTGAAACTAAATTATGTTGTCCAGGTTCTCCCTTGTAGGGTTAGGGAACCAGTTATGGTCCCCTTTATTCTGTGGGTTGATCTGCCCTTGCCTCAGCATGAGTTAAAGCAGCTTAGTGGCTGCTCTAACATATGCAGACTGAGTATCAACATAATGTAGCTCTACCTCATTCTCTCCTTCCAAAGACTCTTTCACATGGGGATAGGTGGGCAGCTGGTGCAGGGATGGGAGTTCCTCACCACAAAAGGATTTTTTCACTGACGAGCTATGGTCATGTTCTGTCCCCTTCATGTGGCTGTAGGGCCATATTCTCAGTTCCATAATTTCTGTAAACTTGACTGTTCCCCTGGTAGAGTCTCACACACACTGAGAGAATGAAATAGTGTGGCAAAAACATTATACACTGTACAAATAGAGCGATCATGATCTCTCTAAAGAGAATTAATTTTCCCCTTCAGGACATAACTGACAAGGGTGGTTGTTCTGGATTGAGGGGAATTGCAGATGGTCAAACAGATGGTAATGACAGACTAGCAGTGTACGAAATAGCTGTCCCGATTTTACCTGTAGTGTTCAGTTTCTGTTAAAGTTGAACCCTTAGCAAATACTCATTTGGAGTCATAAAATTTTGCAGCTTTGTAGTTTACAGTTACTGCTGTAGGGCCTGCCTGTTGTTCGTTTAATCAGTATGTTCTTTTAGATCGCTGTCAGATACAGATAAAAATGAACTATGCCGTTTAATTTGCCCTTCTTTTTCCCAAGGACACTTACTTTGTGAACACGTTCTCCCATTTATCCACTATGAAAATGTCATGTTATTGAGCTGTTATAACATATAGTAAGAGTTCTACAAGTGGGCGTGGAGGCCAAAGAGAGATGAGCAATGGAGCATTTTGATTCATGTAGCCTTAGCACCATCTTAGCTATAATTGTCTTATGCTCATTGTCTTTCCAATAAGGTGAAAGACTTGACCCCACCGCTGTAAACATCCTGCAGCAAATCATTGAGTTGGGGTCGGAGACCCATGATGCTGCTGCTGTTGCTTCTGTAGTTACCATGGCACCTGGAACTGTGACAGTGGTAAAGCAGGTAAGAGCTTTTCTGTTTCTTAGAAAATGCACATTTTATTCTCATTCTGTTCTTTTCACAAAAATATGTATTTATTTCAAATGGAAACTGTCATCTCTGTAAGTGAGAGTACAGCAAAGGGCAACTTTTGAATAAAAATTAAAGGACTGACTCATCCAGTATAATCCATATTCTGCTGTAGGTGCACTTTTTGACTTGTGTACATAAAGATTGGATATTTGGGCATAACTTGTTCATTACTTTCTCTGTGTGTGAGATTCCAGTTTTTTTTCAATATACAGTGTCAAAAAAACTTACTTTCAGGCTTCCTAGAATAAAATTGAAAGTAGTTTGTTAGTAAATTTATTCAGTGTGTCTTTATTTTGCATTAAGCTAAGTAGCATTAGCTCTTAAACAGTAGCAGTTCTTTTCTGAAAAAGGATAGTCAACTCTACTGATATTTGTGATAAAAATAAGTTTTTGTGTTTTATTGATTGACTACTTTACAGACTGTTAGTGCTATAGAACCAATACACTCGGGGCTTGTCTTCACTTGAACAGTTGACTCAAGTTGTAGCTCAAGTGTTGCTGCTAAATTGCGTTCTGTCCACACATAAAACCCCTTAACTCAAATGTGATGGTGCTTGTAACTCAAGATGACTGGCCCCTCAGAAGTTACTGCTCAAGTTAGCACAACTCACCAGCCATTAACACATCCCTGTGCAGTAATCCAATCTTTCTTTGTATCTTGAGTACTATTTCAAAGTGTGGTCACTGTCTCCTAAGATGAACTGAACTAATTCAAGAGGAGTTAACTTAAGTGTAGATAACTTGAATTTACTCTGTAGTGAAGACAATCACAGAGAAATGAGCTGGATTCAGATCTTCATTGTGCTCATCAACATAATTGTTCACCAAATTTAAATCAGATACACCTGTGCAATCCACTGAAGACAACAGGGTGGCATTTTGGCCTGCAAAATGTTGTTGCTGGTGATAAATGAGAAGAGAAGAAAATAAGCCAGCATGACTTTCAGAGCCCATTGGAATTAGCAAGGGAGCTATCGTCAGTTTCCTTTTTTCATGTGTTTTGTCTGGCAGTATGGAGGACTAGAATTCAGGTGCTTAAAATCTGTTGCTACAGCTTCTTTATAAAAGGGTGCACACACTAAACATGTAATATCCTTTACATTGCTGTCTACGTCAAGAAGCCATTTTGAAAAAGCAGAAGTGGTTTTACTAATGCCATTCCACTTCTCTTTCTTTTCATTAGAGGCATGGCAGGGGACTAAACTTAATTTGGGCTCAGCTCTCCTTACCTCAAAGCTTTAGTGGCTGATACTATTGTTGAAGTCAAACTCTAGTTGAGTAGGTGAAAGCAGAATTCCCTTTCTAGGCTTATACACTGTGCAGGGTGCTCATTAGTTTGAGAGGTAACTGTAGCAGCAAGAAAATAAAAAAAGTAATTATTAGCCAACTTTGGAATTGCTGCTTGATGTATTAAATAACTTCATTGTTTTTTTACAAGTAGTTGTAGTCTACATCCACATTCTGCAACCTGCATTGCAGGTTACCTGTTTTCAGCAGCTATACTTAAGTCCTTACTGTAAAACTCTGCAGTGATATACAGCTAGGATGGTTGAGGGACTTTCTCTTGCCCTATCTCTCATTACAGAGATTGCAAATGAAAATGTGGGGTTCTTTAAGAAGAGTTTATTCGATGGCCAAAAAGCCATGATTTTACATTCAAGAAAGAGGCTAAAAACCTGGCTTGTTTCAATGGAGAAGTGAAGACAATGATTGAAAATAAACAAGTTATATATAACAAATAGAAGAACAGGGAAAATAGATAGTAATTGCTACAAATTAGAAGTTATGAAAATTAGAAAATAAGGTAATTTGAAGACAAGAAAAATCTATAGTTGACAAGGCTAAGGACAACAAGGAGTTTTTTTAAGTATATTAGAAATAAAAATACTCCTACTAATGGTATAGGCCCGTTACTAAATGAAGATGGTACCATTATTAATAATGATGCTTAAAGGGCATTAGTATGCTGTAAATATTTCTGTGCTGTACATGTAAGAAAGCAGAATGGTGTATTTGAATCACTTGAGGATAATGTAGTACTTACCCGTCCATTAGTAACTAATGAGGATGTTGAACAACATCTACTAGAAATAAATATTTTTAAATCAGAAAGTTCAGATTACTTGCACCCAACAGTCCTGAAAGAGTTGGCTGAGGAGATCTTGGGCCATCTTATACTAATTTGTAATAAATCTTGGAATATTGAGAAAATTCCAGAACACGTGAAGAGTGTTAATGTTGTGCCAATATTCAAATTGGCAAATCTGATGACTTGAGTAATTACAGGCCAAAGACTGACATAGGTCTAGGGTCTTGATAGCTGCTAGCTGGGCCTGTTGCGTGGAGTGGCCCTTAAAGAGCCAGTCATTCAAATATGGAAAGGGACAGTGATGTCCCGTTGACATAAGTGGGCTGCTACTGCTAAAAGGATCTTCCTAAAGACCCTCCAGGCCGTGGAGAGACAGTATTGGACAGGGAAAGACACAGTATTGGTAATGATCCAAGCCTATGCCAAAATGCAGAATGCACTTGTGGGAGGGATAAATAGCCACATGAAAGTAGGCGTCTTCCAAGTGAAGTGCAATGAACCAGTCCCCTGGATCCAGGGATAGGATTATGGTAGCTAGCATCACCATTCTGAAGTGTAGCGATAGGATGTAGATGTTCAAGTTCCTGAGGTCTAATGTCAACCTCCAACCGCTGCCTGTTTTGGGATTCAGACAATATAAACAAGAATCTTGTGAAAGGCAGGAAGCAGCTGGAAACAACAGACATCACAATTACTCCATCTCAAGCTGCAGTAGATTGAGAAGGAACTAAAGCAGTAGTGGGTTGGCACTACTTTGTATGCCCACACCTGGAAGCATGAGACTCCTGCTTTGTACAGGCACAGACCCTGCTATTTACAGTCTCCAGTCAAGAGTGCATAGGTGCGCCCACATCCTGTGTTGAAGCACCCATAGGGACATAAACATGAAGGAGGAGAAATTACTTATCTGTAATAACTTTAGTTCTTTGAGATGTTTTGTCCCTGTGGATGCTTCATGTCCCACCATCCTTCCCCTGTGCTGTGGAATCTTCCAGGCTTCATGGCCAAAAAAGAACTGGAGCAGTGGTTGGTCTGCACCTCCTTATATGTCCTTGCCTGGGACTATGATGCATTGTTCGGTGCAGGTGCAAACCCACAAATGTTGCTAGTTACAGTCTCTGGTCAAGAATGTCCTGGCATACACACATCCCATCCTTGCACAGCCATAGGAACAAAATATTTTGAAGAACTCAAGTTACTATACAGTTAAGTAACTTCTCCTTATTTAATCTAGTAATCTTAACTCATCTTGGTACAAGAGCACTAAGCTCCGTCTCACCCTATGCCCCTGCACGAGTGCCCCTCCCCCAGCACCCTGACCTCAAATCTGGCTTCTCCATAGTCCCCACATGTCCCTATTAACCTTCTTCTGTTTTCCCAAAGCCCTACTCAACTTCTCATACACTCCAAAGGTATATCTACACAGCAGTGTACCCATCGGGTTAGTGGGACTTGAGTATTCTAACCCAGATCAGGGAACCCTAGGTGTGAGAGTTTACACTGCATTTTAACCGTAGGTTAAGGATCTGACCTGTGCTTGAACCTAGTGCTCTGGCATCCACACTGCAGTGAACAAACCAGAGTCAAAGTAACTCTATAACAGAGTGCCTAGTGTCCTCCCCCTCCACCCCATGTCAACACTCTAACCTTACAAATGTGTCACACTGTAGGAAAACTCCACTGCCCACCCTTTTTCCCAACTGTGATGGTGCCATTATTGGGACTCAGGTGCCAATAAGGAAGAAATGAGTACATAAACTGCATAATTAGCTCCTGTGGTGGCTGTCTCAGTAGAGTGATTGCGGTTTGAGAAGTCTTTATACTGAACTACCATCTAATGTGAGAATTGGGCATTCCACCTCTGCACTGAGTCACATGGGCAGAGAACTGCCCACGTGCACCTGTTCTGAGGATAATTTGGACACCAGTCTCCAGGGCTGTCAAGCTATTAGAATTAAACTTTGCAATTCTTAATTTTTCGAATGGGCTGTTCAATGAAGGTGTTTTTTGTTTGGTTGGTTTTTATTATTTTTGTCTGTCTGCTTTGAAGTTTAACATAAAATGTAGGTTTCAGAGAAAAACACGCACACCCTAGCCTGGCTGCTGCCAGCTGCAGAGCAGTGATGTGCATTCCCAGGGCTTGGGGAGCAGTGTACTCCAGCAGCCCCTAGGGATCCGTTATCCCTGCCTCCACCACACTCCAGGAGGCAGAGGTAAGGGATCCTTGGAAGGCTGGGGGGAAATTTTGGGGCTGGCTCCCATTCTCCACCCTCACAGTGCACACTGCCTGGGCACCTCTGTGCACAAAGCCCCAAGGAGGGGCAGGTGAGGGGCCTGGGAATGAGGGCCAGAGTATGGAGTGGGGAGCCAAGCGGCTGCCCTGCAGGGAGGGCACGGCTCAGCATGGCTGAGGGAGGGATGACCCCCAACATCCTGGCGGCTGAAAGCTGCCTCCCGTTTGTCAGCTTTGCTCCCTACTCCGAGCGAGCTCCACACAGCAGCAAAAAGGAGCCAGAGCAGGAGCTGTTGCCGCCACGAGAGGAGCTGAAACATGGAGTGCACTGGGCCAGATAGTAATGGCACTTCTGGCTGCTGTGCTGCTGGCTGCGCTGCTCCTCTGCCGCTGGGAACTGTGGGCTTCTGAGACCCGAGTCAAGCTCAGGCTGCGTGCACACAGGAAAGCAGCAGGGCTCAGATCCTCGATCTCTGCTTAACACGTACTCAGACCCTCCAGCCCTGCAGGGCCCTGGGTCCTAAGTCGAAGCCGTAGGTTAGCACAACTGGTGTGAGGACTTAAGGGGGCTTAGGCTTGAGCCCCAACTTAAGACCGGGCTTATGTTGCTGTGTAGACATACCCAAGGCGCACTCATTTTGCCTTCTCCCCTTTGACATACCAGCTTGTCTCTCCTTCCCCATCCTTCCCAGCTTGTCTCCTCAGAGCACAGGTACTGATGCAGGATGGCAGTTGGTGACCTGAGAAGATGGCAGTAGCTATAGGGTCTGAGAATTTCGTTTGGCTCATCTTGCCCAAACTCAGGCCTGGTTTACGCTTACCCGGCGA
Organism: Mesoclemmys tuberculata; assembly: GCA_007922155.1. Lineage (NCBI taxonomy): Eukaryota > Metazoa > Chordata > Testudines > Chelidae > Mesoclemmys > Mesoclemmys tuberculata. The sequence goes on along the minus strand of ML675632.1, from coordinate 6,249,266 downwards.
TTCGGCAGCAGTCTACAGGAGTTACACAAGACTACACATAGTAACTTGCGTAACTCCCGTCGACTGCTTTGCTTCCCTTCTGCGCAGCATCTTCACTGGACTGCGCCGATGGGAACCGTGCTCCCATCAACGCAGCGCTATGCCACTTGAGGGGACAGTTTACCAGTGTCAACTTCTTGATCAATTGAGCGGCTCTTTCCTGACCAGATAGGTCAATCTGACGGCAGTGACTTTGCCACCGTCTGTATAGACATACTCTCAGTTGGTTGTCTTGAACACCAGCCCTGATTCTTAGTATTTAATTTTAAAATTCTCAAAGCATCCGAGATGTTATCATCAGGAGTATGTGTGTAAAGTTCAGCATTTGTGGGGAATGTGGTTGTTTAGCCTAGGGAATCCAAAAAAAGTTCCAGGGAAGTGGCAACGTTTCAGAAAGCATCATTTTAAAAATGTTTCCTCTACCCAAGTTAGTAAATATTTTGCTAGAATTATCTGGCTTCTGAAGAGTTAGTGTGTCAAATTTGGAGACTACATTCAGTCACTAAAGTGAAAAACAGGGAATTCAGTCCTGCTTTAAGTGCAAATTTCAAAGCAGTCCTAACAATGAAGTCACTGCCAACGTCTCCATAATCTATATCTATATCTAAAGTAGAGATGAAGCGGCTAAAACTTATGTTTATATCCATGTCACAGAGCACTGTGTAAAAAGGGGATTTTGCCCCCTTCCGGCAGTACGACATTGTACCAGACATGCCCACTGAGTCACCCCTTCTTGCAGGGTCGTCAGGCCACATGGCAAAAAGTCCTTGGTGCTGTCCTTGCTTGCGAGGCAGCACCACCGCTGGTGACACCCCTCTAGGGGGTGGAGGGTGGGAGCAGAGCAAATAAACAAACTACAGCCCTAAGTCACCTTTCTGGGACTGGCAACGGCAGGCTGAGGCTTCGGCCCACTGGGTGGGGCAAACAGTCTACAGCAATGTTCCATGGTGGTAACGCCTAGTGGCAAGCATGGGTTAGGGTAGGGGAACCCGGGCTACCCTACTCCACCAGGTTCCAACCCACAGCCCTGGGTAGCCAGTAATCTCCTTATTAAGGTTTCAAATGGCCTCCAAGACCTAAAGTGATCAGTGAACCCCCACTGGACCAGTGTGGGGTTGAGATGCCCTATCGCAATCAGTATTAATGAAAATTCTTTTCTTTTAACTAATGTACCTTATGGGATTTTTTTTCAGTAAGAGAGTGAGAAGAAGAGTTAACACTAAACTGAAATGCTGCCATTAAGAAACTGCAACTGTAAACCACAAACCTTTAAAAAAATATTATTTCAGTTACACTTTCTCACTCCAAGTATTAAATCAATTTCTTTCTCATCACCTTAAACACAAACATCTTGTGCTTGGACCCTCCTACTTTCTTGCTACCTTTGTAAAGAAAGGCAGCTGGTATTAAAAATGAATTCCCTCCTTCACTTTCCAACCTATGGTCCCTTGCCGCTGAATTATAATCTTAAACAATATGACATCAATCAGTTCTTTTCCCTTCCCTTTTACACTTCAGTGTGATCTTTCTCCTTTTCTGTGATGAACCCTGATGCCAAATTAGTATAAGCACCGATCCTGTATCAAATCCTAGAATCCTTTTGCTCCCTGTTTCCTGCATCTTTTTCAATATTTCTATTATCCTATAAACATAAAAGACCAACTGTGTCCTAAATTGAGGTTACACAAAGGCAGATTTGGCCCATGAAGAAGAAAAATGGACCTGAAACTGAGTCGTGGTAAATTACTTCATTCTAAACTTGAATAGTACTAATACCATGTTTTGGTGCTTAAAGCAGCCTCTTTTTGCATTCTTATGTAACAGGTTTATGCATTCTGAAGTAATTTGTGTAATTCAAAAGCTCTTCGTAGATCTACTGTGAAGACTATTTGTTTTGTCTGTCAGTTCAGCTACCTGCTTGAAGATGTTGGTTGACCACAAACATACTCTTTACTTCCTATGTTCATGTTGATAAATTTTTACCAAATTCTGTATATTCAGTGAGTCTCATACTCTGGCCTCTTGTTTGTCTTCAAATGAGAGGATTGTTTTAGGATTATAATCCAGTCCATTTTTCTTGATCTTTTAAAAACTTTAAACAGCATTAACATCACTCTGCTGCGTCAGCTGCCACTTGTTTTAGCATGAACAACAGAAAAGCCTTGGACAGCTTCTTTTTTTTTTTTTTGGTTAGTTGGCTTGAAACTGATGCTTTGTAAACTTTAAATTGCTTTGAAATCCTAATTGTTCTCCCTCTTGTGATTTTAAGGCAAGCTCATATTTCACTTTCTCACTGAAAATTTTATTTCATTCTCTCTCCTATGACCCTGAGTTTTTCTTCTGGATTGTGGGACAAAAAATTCATTCAGGTTATCAGCAGTATATCAACATCATGTCACTAAATTCCCACACTGATCCTTTAGTGGCCTGACTGAGTCATTGCTTAGAAGTGTGGGTCTTATTTTTCTCAAATAACATTTATTTTTATGTAATTTGTTTGTGTTATTTTTATGAATTTTTTTCCTTAGAAACCTTCTCACCTTTTCTTTTTGATGCATTCTGAAGGTGTACTTTCATCCTTTTTTCCCGAATTTTTGTTCGCTCTTGGAAGTTGCTCTCATATTTCTATATTTGCATTATGAACTTTCTTCTAAGTCTTAAGTGCTTAGAACACATGTTGCTTTTAAAAATAATAAACACTTCCTACAATTTTCCCCATATATTGTTACATAATAGAATGATCTCTTTTTCTACAGTCCTCACTGGGTCTTCTTCCAACTTTTATCCAGAATTAACACAGTCTTTCATACTTAACCCTTGAAGTTTATTTTAACCTTCTCTCTGGGACCATGATGTTCTAATTTCAAGCCTAATTATGGTGTAATCAGTATTTGCAAAATCCTACATTATGGGCTCAGTCCTGCTTCTCTAGAAGAGAGTGGGATGCTTGCCATTGACTTCAGTAGGAGTAACAGCAGTCTTATCTTTGTATTTGGGGTCCTGTCTAATGTATTACTAGATATCAAATCCAGTTGGTTTGTGTAGTCATTTCTTAATACATGTGTTCTTTCTACTTAGGTGACAAAGAAGATACTCTTTTACAATGCCCTGTTTCTATAAAGCTATGATATGTAGTCTTCTAGGGTGTATATTACAAGGCAGAGGTGTACTATGATGAAGCTGAGAGCAGGACCAGATTAAGGGATCAGTTTTCAGAATGGAGAGAGCTAAACAGCGGTGTCCCCCAGACATCTGTACAGGGTCCAGTGCTGTTCAACATATTCATAAATGATCTGGAAAAAGGGGTAAACAGTGAGGTGGTAAAATTTGCAGACAATACAAAATTACCCAAGATAGTTAAGACCAAAGCAAACTGTGAAGAGTTGCAAAGGGATCTCACAAAACTGGGTGACATGGCAACAAAACGGCAGATGAAATTTAATGTTGAGAAATGTAAAGTATATCGGAAAACATGATCCTAACCGTACGTACAAAATGATGGGTCTAAATTAACTGTTACCACTCAAGAAAGAGATCTTGGAGTCATTGTGAATAGTTCACTGGAAACATTCACTCAATGCACAGCAGCAGTCAAAAAAAAAGCTAACAGTGGTAGGAACCATTTGGAAAGGGATAGATAATAAGACAGAAAATAACATGCCACTATATAAATCCATGTTATGCCCACACTGTGAATACTGTGTGTAGTTCTGCATGCACCCCATCTCAAAAAAGATATGAGAATTGTAAAAGATGGGCAACAAAAATTATTAAGGGTATGAAACAATTTCCATATGAGAAGAGATTAAAAAGACTGGAAATGTTCAACTTGAAAAAGAGATGACTAAGAGGGGATATGATAGAGATCTATAAAATCATAAATGATGTGGAGAAGGTGAATAAGGAATTGTTATTTATCTCTTCACATAACACAAGAACCAGGGGTCACCCAATTAAATTAATAGGCAGCAGGAGTAAAACAAACAAAGGGAAGTACTTAACACAACGCATAGTCAACCTGTGGAACTCATTCTCATGTAATGTTGTGAAGGTGAAAATTATAACGGAGTTCCAAAAAGAACTAGATAAGTTCGTGGAGGATAGGTTCATCAGTGGCTATTTGCTCAGATGGACAGGGATGCAACTCCGTGCTCTGGGTGTCCCCAGTCTCTGACTGCCAGAAACTAGGATTGGCGACAGGGGATGGATTACTTGATTTCCTGTTCTGTTCATCCCCTCTGAAGCACCTGGCTTTGGCCAGTGTTGCAAGACAGTAAACTGGACTAGATGGACCATTGGTCTGACCCCAGTATAGCTTTTTCTTAAGAGATATGCAGAATAGCCCCACATGCGACTCCTGGAGTCACATGATTGGATCAGAATCTCAGCTTTTGTTTGGAAAGTTATGTTTGTAATCATCATGGATGCAAAGAAAATCTTGAAAATGTGACCCAAGTGTAACCAATTCCTGCCTTAGTCAATACATGTCCTAAAATTGTAGGGCCAACAGATATGAATCGATCCCATTCATCTTAACTCAGAAAGCTGCTGCTGCCCACAAAAAAGGCAAGCCTATGTCAGGGATGGGGCATGGGTGTGAGGCTATTGAAGGGCCCATGTGGGTTGTGCGTATGGTCCCAAATTGCCTTAGCCCAACCCTCGCTGAGAGCCAGTGTAAAAAATTTTATCAAGCTTAGGCTTGTATTGATATCTGGGCTGGGAAAAATTGATTGTGTGACATCTATGAAAATGTACAGCTGCTACTAGGAAATATAATATGCGTCAAATACCGGAGAGGAAACCAAAATGTCAATCTGAAGCATTACCAGTATGGTCTGAAATTGACAAGACCCTTTGCTGCAGCTCTGACAGCAGTGGGGAGAACAGAAAGCTCAGTCTTGTCAGTTTCAAGGCACTTCAGCACTAACGCTCCTATCAGAATCTTATCCAGAAGAAGATCTGATGAGGAGCTTTCTTTGTGGCACAGTACTTGAGTTGCTCTGGATCTGTTAAAGAGAGGGTAGAGAGGCAGCAGTGAAGCAGAGAAATAGATTGAAGAAAGAGGGAGACTTAGAACCAAAGAGTAACTGGGAAATAAACTAATAAAGGGTTAGAGAAACTAAGAAGTGGCTGATAGATAAAGAATGGTAGAAATAGACAAGAAACATCATGTATGGGAGGGAGGAAGCGCAATTCAATGAGAATAGAGGCTGTGACAAAGAGAGGGGGCAGGATGCCAAAAAAACCCTCTAACTGATCCACTGCAATTAAAAGCTTTTTTTACATGGAATATTGTTCAAGGAAATTGATATTTTCTAAAGACAAGGAAAGCATATTCCATGTCTTTTAAAGAATTGATTTCACTCCATTTTTTTAAATTGGAAGTCTTAAGAGTTTGAAAGATATAAAGAAAAAGATCCAAGCCATAAGCCCCAATAAAATAGTAGCTTTGCTTAATTTTCACTTTTTCTGGCTTCTGGTGTATCTGTAGAAGGTGTACACGTGAATATAAGTACACACTATTCATGCAGTAGGATTAATGCGCACACAGTGCTAGTCCAGAAAAATGTACATCCTAATGAAATGTGCATTTAAACAAATCCATACTAGGTTGATATGATCACAGTAGCGTGGCCCCTTGGATTTTCTTTTTAATTTACATTTCATTAGGATTAAAATAGGAAGAAATCAGTTCTTTCCTCAATTGCTTAAAGAACTATCTGCTTGAGTTACTGTTGGTAAAAATGGTACCTGCAGGAGGTGTTTATATGCACATGCATTTTCGGAAACACCTGTAATTTTTAATAGGTGAGATAGTATTTTGAACACATTCATGAGAGGGAAAAGCTCCCAGTATGTTGCACAGAATTGGAGAAATATGTAATGATGGTGCAAAATTATGCTAGCTTCGTCTCTGAAACATTTTTCACAAGAATACCAAATGACTACTCTCTTTTCTGTCTTTTAAATTCTTTCCTTCCTTTATCATATAAAGCTACCTCTTTTTGTCTCTGAATGTCTTTAGATTTTTTACCCCCTGTTGTTATCCTTACCCAGCTATGTTTATGGTGAGAATGCATAAAATTATAGAAATGTAGGACTGGAAGGGACCTCAAGAAGTCTTCAAGTCCAGCTTCCTGAACTGAGGCAGTACCAAGTAAACCTAAACCATCCCTGACAGGTGTTTGTCCAACCTGTTCTTAAAAGGCTCCAATGATGGGGATTCCACAACCTCTCTTACGCCTATTCCAGATCATAACTATCATTATAGTTAGAAAGTTTTTCCTAGTATCTAACCTAACTCTGCCTTCCTGCAGATTAAGGCCATTACTTCTTGTCCTGCCTTCAGCTGACATGGAGAACAATTGATCACCGTCATATTTATAGCAGTCCATTACATATTTGGAGAATGTTACCAGGTCACCGTTCAGTCTGCTTTTCTCAAGACAAAACATAATTTTTTTAACCTGTCTTAATAGGACAGGTTTTTTAAACATTTTATCATTTCTGTTGGTGTCCTCAGGACTCTTTCCAGTTTATCCACATCTTAAAGTGTGGTGCCCAGAACTGGACATGGAACTCCAGCTGAAGCCTTAGCAGTGCTGAGTACAGCAGGACATTCCTGTATCTTACCTACAACACTGCTTTTCATACACCCAGAATATTAGCTTTGTTTCACAATAGCATCACATTATTGACTCATATTCAATTAGTGATGCATCATAAGCTTTAGATCCCTTTTAGCAGTACTATCACATAGCCAGCTATTCCTCATTTTGTAGTTGTGCTTTTCCTTCATAAGTGAAGTACTCTGCACTTGTCTTTATTGAATTTCATTTTGTTGATTTCAGACCAATTCCCTAATTTGTCAGTCATTTTAAATTTTAATCATGTTCTCCAAAGTGCTTGCAGCCCACCCAGCTTGATGTCATCCACACATTTTATAAGTGTACTTCATTATTCAAGACATCAATAAAAATTCATTGACTTTTTGTTGTGTAATCATAGGTGTATTTATATGTAAGCTGTTTCATAACTCCAGTTCAGCTCCTTACATTAGTGCTGGTGTCCCCAAAAACTCTAGATTTCCACATATTATAGAGGAGATTTACAAAGTATCCACCCTGGAAGTCCAGGCATTTCTATACCATGCATTAATATTTTGGCTAACAAAGCTTTCAGATGAGGTGTTCTATGGCAGAAATTCAGTAATTTTGTGTATTTTTTTCTTTTCATTTAAAGGAGAAGAAAAGGTCAAGTAGTATGTATTCTTTTTTGAGTAGCGTCCCTTTTGGCACTCCATGTCAGGATGTACATGCACCTGGGCAATCTTGATTGGTGTCAGGAGACCAAGTCATAGGCAGTCTGGCCTAGGGTCAGAGCAGGAGGCTAGTCAGATTCTGAATGTCAGAACCAGGGCTTGAGACAGAATTAGATAAATTCAAGGAGGATAGATCCATGAATGTTTGTTAGCCAAGAGAGTCAGGGACACAACCCCCACCCTCCAGGTGTCCCATAATCTACAACTGCCAGAAGCTGGGGCTGGACAACAGAAGATGGATCACTTGAAATTGCCCTGTTCTGCTCATTCCCTCTGAAAAATCTGCATTGGTCTCTGTCAGAAAACAGGACACTGAGCCCATTTGTCTGACCTGTTACGGCCATTATGTTATGTTCAGATGCAAACTTTCTTATCTGTACAGATCTGTGTATAATCAGACTCAAAACAACTTCCAGTTTCTGTCCATATTCAAATTATTCTCTCTGTGTCTGTTAAGTCAATAGCGTTGTCAGATTTTTTTCCCCACATCAAGTTTCAGCTCAGGATATTGTAGTATTCATATAATGCTGGTTGATTCTCTTGTTCAGCCTTTCAATTTACTTTTATTGAAATACTGATACATTTCTGGTCTGAAATATGGTATACAAATTATAATGTCCCAGAAACAATTGCCCCACTGATCTGATTTATGCATTTCTTTTCTGTTTGATTTTTATTGTACATTTTGACTTTTCCCCCTATTTTGATCAGTTCCAGTGTGAATCAGGACATTGGCTCTATCTCCATTCAAAGTTGATTTTTATCTGCCCTATATATGAGAGTTGTTTGCGGTGTTGTAGTTAGATTGGTTCCATAACATCAGACAATGGGTCACTCAAATACCCTCAGAGAACCTTCTTCAGTACAATACACTCCTAGTTGTCACCTACCAACATACACTGGAATCCATACAGGGTATCATCAAACAATTACAACCCATACTTAATAGGAACCACATTCTGAAAGAAGTCTTTTCTGAACCCCCTCTTTTGGCCTTCAAACAATCCCCCAACCTTACAAACCAACTCAAAGCAGCACCCGTCCCTGCCATGACAATGTATGTAAAACCTGCACACACATCTGCACTGCTACAATGATCAGCACCTCCCACAACACACCTTTCAAGATCCAGGAGACCTACACGTGCTTATCACAACATGTGGTGTACCTCATCCAGTGCATCAAATGCCCCAGTAACAACTACGTGGGTGAAACCAGACAGTCACTGTGTTCTTAAATAAACTCTCACAGAAAAATGATAGAAGACAACACAATATTGCTCGTAGGTGAATACTTTTCACAAAATAGTCACTCTGTCTGACCTCTAGTCTTCATCCTCAAAGGAAACCTGCACAACGCCTTCAAAAGATGAGACTGGGGGCTTAAATTCATAACTTTGCTAGACACTGAAAATCATGGATTCAGTAGACACATTTTCTGTCTCATTGCAACAATCTGTAGCTCACTAACACTCCTTTGTCCTGTAACTGCAGAGGTGTTAATTGCCTACTGCATATTGAATGGTATCTTGCAACATATGTTCGCTCCTAATGCTTAACCATCTGTTCCACCCTGTATTTAGCTGTGACACTCTGATTACCTTTCCCAGACCTAAAGAAGCACTCCGTAGTGCAAAAGTTTGTCTCTTTCACCAAGAGAAATTGGTCCCATTAAATATATTTCCTCACCCACCTTACTTTCCTCTATATGAGAGGCAGCAGGAAGCAGAGAAATAGTCATTAGTCTCTCCCATGTTAAATAAACCTACCTCTAACCCCACTTGTGTGCCTTTTCAATTATTGCCCCATCTCCATTTTCACTTTCATCGCTAAACTCATTGAACGCGCTGTTTACTGTCACTGTCTGGAGCTCATGTCCAATTCTGTCCTAAAGCCTCTCTGAGCCAGTTTTCACCTCTTGCTCTCTGCAGAAACCACATGTGCTATAGTCTCTAATGACCTCTTCTTAGCCAAATCTCAGAACCAATACTCCATCTTCATCTTCCTTGACTTGTGAGACACCTTTGGCACAGTCAGCCATGTGCTTTTTGAAATCATGCCCTTCCTTGACTTCCATGATTCTGTCCTTTTTTGGTTTTTCTACCTCTCTGATTGCTCCTACAGCATTTGTAGGATCCGCCTCATCTCTCCTCCCACTTTCTGCATGGGATCCACAGGGCTCTGTCCTTGGGCACCCTCTCTTCTCCTTCTACAACTTATCTCTGGTACTCTCAACTGCAAACACAATTCATCTACCATCTCTGTGTTGATAACTCACAGATCTACTCTACTCCCTACACTAGACCTGCCTCCATCTGTCCATACTAACTCATTATCTTTCTTTACATTTTTCCTTATAACTCTCCTTTGCTTTAGTGCCTACAAAAATTTTGACAGTGGTTTAGACTGCTGGCATGCTGATACCACTGTCTGTCATCCAGACCAATATTGTTTCATTGTTTCCTTGCATCATCGGTTGCCTCTTATCTTATACTTACATTGTAAGCACTCTGGGGCAGGTACCATCTTTTTGTTCTGTGTTGATTCAGCTTCTCACACAGTAACTGGTCTGTGTCTGGAGGTTCCTAAGTGCTTTGGTAATACAAATAATAATTGATAATAACAGGAGAAAGTTGCTCCGTTGTCTATTCTCTTCTTTCTCCCACCCCAAAACTCTTGACTAGATTAATCTCTTTACTATCTCTGAACCTTAGAATGGTACTAAATCTAAGCTGGACATAATACTTAGCTGTTTTGTAACTTGGCATGGTAAATGTAATTTTTAGTGTAAATGTATCCCCTTACCATATCACTAGTTAAGCCCTATACATGCTTCAGTATTTTCATAGGGTTGGCTTTTCCGCCAAGTTGGACTTTTTAGCAAGCTTAAGAAAACATGGGCATTTGAATAATTTTCCCTTTAATTTTGTTTTCGTTCATCCTCTCATTTCCTAGCCACTTCAGGCTCCAGTAAATTCCTGCTGTGGCAACAGCATCCTGACTCAAAGTAACAGCAGTAGCAAGGCAAAATAAAGATTATATATCCTTTGGAAAGCAACCACAGCATAACCTGTTCAGTGTTTTGAACAAAGCATGTGACTGAGAAGGATTCTTTGTTGAGCACACATTGACCCACCACTTCAAAATTAACATTCAATTTCCTATGCATACACCGGGAAATTAATTACACTTATTTGCATATGGCAGTTAGCTGGTCCTTCATTATAACAGAGATAGGTAAACTGAAGACAATGTCGATAATATTAATTTTATGCAGTATCACACTAATGCAGCCCAATATGCTGTTAGCCTTCTTGGCAACAAGGGCACACCACTGACTCATATCCAGCTTTGTTGTCCACAGTAACCCCCTGGTCCCTTTCTGCAGAACTGCTGCTTAGCCAGTTGGTCCCCAGTCTATAGCAGTGCATGGGATTCTTCCATCCTAAGTGCAAGACTCTGCACTTGTCCTTGTTGAAATTTCTTTTGACCCAAACCTCTAATTTGTCTAGGTCACTCTGTATTATATCTCTACTCTCCAGCATATATACTACTCCCCCCAGTTTAGTGTCATCCACTTTTCCCACATCTATAGAGCCAGTCATCTCATCATAGAAAGCAATCAGGTTGGTCAGGCATGACTTGCCCATCATGAATCCATGATGACTGTTCCTGATCACCTTCCTCTCCTCCAAGTGCTTCAAAATGGATACCTAGAGGACTTGCTCCATTATTTTTTCAGGAATTGAGGTGAGGCTGAGTGTTCTGTAGGTTCCCATATTCTCCCTCTTCTCTTTTTTAAAGATGGGCACTGTGTTTGCCTTTTTCCAATCATCTGGGACCTCCCTCGATTGCCACAAGTTTTCAAAATCACTTCCCGTTCTTTAAAATTTTGACCATTTCTGTCAATGTCAACTATTTTAGAGCTGATTGTTTTATCAGTAACACTCAGTTGCTCTGGTCATGTGAGCAGAACCTAGCTACAGTAGGAACACTTTTCTGCACCCCAACTTTGCAATCTGAGCCCTAACTTGTAGTCCTTACTCAGACAAAACTTCCGTTGTACATGTAAAACCAAATACTGCTCTCAGCAGTTGCCTTGTGCTGCTCAGTTAAGGTAAATGGCAATAGCAAGAAGTTTCAGGAGTTGTTAAATCCTTTACCAAATGGAACCCCATATCCCATAATCCCAGGTGGTGGAAATAATTTAACACCGATAATTTAACACCTGAACATTCTTGTTATTGTTTGACCAAAGGCTTTGTGTAGTCTTTAATTGAGTGAAAGTTCAAAGGGGTGTCAATTCAAGTCCTTAGGGATTTGTGGATCTTTTTATAAATTATCTGATCAAAAGGATTTAATATGGAATAAAAAGTTAAATGAAAAGTCAGCATATAGAGACAAGAATGAATAGTTAGCAAAGCCATCAAATTAGAAAAAATTGTCAAAAAAACAAGATGCATGAATAACTTCTTCTAGCCTTGCCAACCTCTTCCCCAAGGGCTCATAAATACACGCTTGGAATCTTCATTGGAGAGTTCTTTTTCCCTCAGGCAGTGGGAATAAGAATATTGACTTTCATTATGTTTTCTTGAACTTGATTGTTTAATATTTAACATTTATATAACAGTTTAATAGAAATGAGAGTTGCAAAAAACTTATTGGGTCACCACCTCTCTGCTAACTTAAATAACAAGCCCTTTTTCTCATCTGTTTAATTTTGTAGATGCCATGCTTTCTACATGGCTGACTTTTTTCTTTTTCTATTTGCATATGTTCAATGTTACCATCAGATATGGATCCAGACTCTACCCTCAGAGAATCTCCTGACTTTGTGTTATAGTATACAATGGGATACAAGAAAATGATAATGTATCAGTCATTTGTTATCTCCCCTTTTATTATGCTTTGTGTATTTACCTGAAATGCTGTGGACTTTTGCTGTCTATCCTGGGATCGAGCTGAGCTAGCATTACTCCTGTTTTTCCATGTTGTTGTTATAAGCGGGATTTATAGATACAGTCGGTGATATGCGACTAGTATTCATTGTAGAGTGAATATCACCTCCTACAAATTCTGTCAGTTATCTTCTTCCACTATGAATTAAAATCATTATTTATCTCTGGAAGATCATTTCACAAAACATATGTTCAGGTTAAATGAAACAGAAACAAGCTTGAATAAAAACTATCAGTTTTTGTTTTTAAAAAGAAGACAATTAAATTAATTACATGGAGCAGCCGACTTGTCATTTACTATCCTGCTTACAAATGAAACGGCCCTCTTTATTGAACACAGCAGTAGAAAACATTTTGAAAAAACCCTGCACTTTTCTTTTACAAAATGACAATTTCATCCTCTTACTCCCCATATGCTTTGGTGGGTTTTTTTCATTGTTACTATTAGAGAGATTATGTTTGTTCTAAATGACTGAAGAATCATATTATTCTGTCACTTTCAACTGTGCACTGGAGCGTTGTACTCAGGACATTAGATGAGCTTCTCATGTTGTATGGATCTGGTAGTGAATGAAGATCTGTTCTTGAAGTTTAATATGTGCAGTGTTACTGATGTGGTTATGTGAATGGCTCCCAAACAGAGCTGATTAAAATATTCTGAACTTTTATTTGTCAATGAATTTTTTTGTCAAAATTTCAACAAAAAAAGTGAGCTTCTGCAAAAATGGTAAATTTTTAACAGTTCTGGTCTGAATCATTTTGTCAGTAATATTATATAGGCTGTTCTGATGCATAGATGGAGCATTAGGGAAGAGATCCTTATCTAAGTTATGCACTGGAAATCATGAATAATTCCAGTGACTTTAATGGAATTATTGCAGATTTACATGAAAATGTATAACAAAGAATTATGTGATAAATTCACGTAGTCAAAGGTACTTACTATAAATTTACAGTATACATCTGACAGCCTTTAAAAAAATACGTTTGGTTTCTAGCATGTTCGCCTAATACATGTTCTGTGATCACTATAGGACCATTTAGTTATTTAAGAGCTGGAGCTTGTATTAACTCTTTATTTCCTTTTAGGTAAAAGAAGAGGAGCAAGCAGCTAATCACACTGTAATGATTCAAGAGACTTTGCAGCAGGCTTCAGTGGAGTTGGCGGAACAGCATCACCTGGTAGTCTCATCAGATGAAGTGGAGGGAATTGAGACAGTGACGGTATACACACAGGGTGGAGAGGCCTCTGAGTTTATAGTTTATGTGCAGGAAGCTATGCAGCCTGTAGAAGAACAGGCAGTGGAACAATCTGTTCAGGAAATCTAGATAAATATTTGGAGGTGATGGCTACACAATATTGCCAAAGCCAAACCATGATTTTTAAATGACCCCTTAAGGAAGGACACAAGCTGGGTGCCAGCAATACTTTCAGCTGCTTCCTAGTCCTTTGGTTATTGATCTGGCTGGTGGCATTTTGCCAATAGGTAACACATTCTATACATTCAGCCTCATATAACCTGCTGCTGAAAAATGCTCATGTTTTTACACTTTCAAGAGAAAATATTCTGACATTTCTAAGAATGTATCTAAATTATATCCTGCAAATCCTCAGAAACATAGTTGGTGAATTCAAAGCCATTTACACCCAGGGTAACAAAATATCTGTCATCCTGCTACAAAAGGTAAACCAAAATTCAAAGAAGAATGATGTTGTGGGTTGGTGGAGACTTTTATTAGCTTCCTAGGAAAACTTCCAGGTTTTGGTTTTTTAATTTGTTACCAGCCTTTAGTTTCGTGTGCAGTTCAAGAAGACTGTACACTTGACTTTAGCCACATGGATTTAGAGGTCGTTCAATCCTTTTGCTGGGATTTTTTCAGCCCTTTTATCTTTGGAGAGTGTTTGGTTTTTTTTCTCCACTCATGTTTATTCAGCTATGAATTGTCAAAGAAATAAGTGCATTATGTGTACAGTAATGTTCCTAGACTAGATCCCAGATGAGAAGTTACAACATACAAGACTGTGAACTTGCAAACATTTCCACACATGCTTAACTTTATTCAAGTGAGTAGTCCCCTTCAAGTCATTGGGACTACCCATATGCATAAAGCTAACCATCTGCTTAAGTGTTTGTAGAATCAGGGCTTAAATATGCTAGCATTAAAAAACATGGTACACACATGAAAAGCATGTTTGAATTGTTGCCCCTGCTGAATTAGCAGATTTGATGTAATGACCTTTTTTTTTCAGCCACATAAATTGGGATTTTTCTTTTCCTCCTTGAGTCTGGTGCATTGTTTCATACCTTTCCTGGAATGAAAACTATACTGTCTTTCAAAGCAACAGTAATCACATGAGAAATGCAGAAATGGTTTGTATGGCTTCAGTTTTCTAAAGTTCTGTATGACATGAATCCACAGGCTGTGCTGTGCCATGCCTCTCCTGAGGTCTGGGGGGCACAGCATTGAAGTAGAGCAGTGGCACCTTTAATAATTCTGCACCATATTGTCCTCTCTGCTCAGATTGAGTAGTGCCTTACTCCTTGAGTAATCCCATTTATTTCAGTGAAAGCTCAGCATGAGTGAGGGTGGCTGAATATTGCCATTGGTAATTATAAAGAGCTCATGTCTGAAGGCAGGATACAAAATAACTATGGAACAGTATAAAAAGGCATTAAAAGGGCATAATACATTCTGAAATGTTGGTGAAATGGGAAAATAAATCTCCTCTACCTTGCAATATATTACAAAAAAACAACTGCTAACAAAATTAGACTCTGATATCATAAAGTTAGGCACATGCTTAACCTTACATATGAATATGCCCTCTGAAGTCAATGGGACTACTCATACATAATGTACGGGTGTACGTGTTGGCAGGATTGTGGCCCTAGCAATCAAATTGAAAGTCTTGAGTTGTAATCAGCAGGATGTCACAGACTGGCACTGGTATATTCATGTGTTTTGAGTACTGTAAGGTACTCCCAACACTATATATTAATTCTGGATGCCAGTGAGCTGGTTATGATTTAAATACTTGGATAACGAGGAGAGCAGTATCTCTTTGAATAATGACTGCCTAGTACCATGCCGTGAAACCAAACCAACGTGTGTCAGCTCAGTGAAACGTTCTCTTTCGTTTTGTTTTTTTAAATGGTCAAAATACTCTGTATATGCCATAAAAGATTTGTGTTAATATGTATTAAAATAGACACGTTTGTAAATATACTGCTATGAGAGCGTGAATGAATTTGTACAAAGAATATGAAGTGTATACTGAAAGAGTTTAAAGCTTCTTAGTCCCTTGCCTGTAAATAGCTTCAGGTTTTCATCTTGGGCCTTGCAGTTATTTCTGATAAAATGGTTTTTTTTATCTAAACTATAAAAACTATTAATGCAGAATTGTCATGTTCCATTCTTTGCATTAAATGTGGCTAATTTCTACATGTGCTTTACAAGAAATGCTGTCTTTTTGCAGCTAGCTAGAGGGTGCTGCTTTGTGCCGACAAGGTAAAAGTCAGGGCCTGCTCCTGCAAGCACTTTTTATTCCAGCGAGTAATCCTTACTCAAAGAAGTAGCCCACTGAAGTCAGCGTGACCACTTGCTTGAGTTAGAGATATCCCCAACCTGGAAGTCAAACCCTGACCTTGCCATTGAGGAATGTTCCTGATGATCCACATAACATTTATGGAATTTAGGCATTTACAGTAGATCCTTAATTTTAAGTGGAATAAAAGTCCTGCAGTTTGAAGCTAGCTATAGTTTCTGTGGCCCCAATCTTATGAACACTTATACATGTGCTTCACTTTCAGGACACAAGTAGTCCTATTGACTTTATGTTTGGAGCACTGGGGCCTGTATAGTAGACAGTGTAACTGTACATGTGAAGCTTAGCTGAACTAAACCTGATCAAAAATGTTAAGTGCTTTTTTCTACTTAAGAAACATCCACATAACTTTAAATGGAGGTAGCCAGGAATTGCTTGATAGCCTTTTACATAATATTAAAGAAACTGATGCATTTAAATATAAACTGGGCTAATCTAGTAAATTAACTTGCATTGTGGTTTACAATTAAAATTCATTGTTGATTTGAAGAGATGGCTCTTGCTATTGCATGAAGGGCAGGAAACACAGCTGCAAACATATTTGTCTTTTTAAATATTTTCCAACTACTGTATCCATGGCCTGTTTGCCATTAAAACTACGTTTGGAAGAGCATCAACATCATAAATGGTAACAGATTCACACAATTAGCATGAACCCTTTCTGAATTAATTAAGCCATTGCTTGCATTAATAGCTGTCTGTGGGGAAAAATGGAAAAACTAATTTGCCCTGCATCACTTACAAATTCTCAAGTAAATTATTTTCAAATTGACTCTGCACATCTACTGCCCATGACATGGGTTTTTTCTAAAATTCTAATATATCACTGTCATGCATACCTACAGCAATGTAAGGCTTGAATTGCTTTGTACTAGATAACAGTATTTGCATTTCCTGCAGCTTGGGGAAGAAAATGACTGTTTTTCTTACTAAATATTATTCTACAAGAGAAAAATAAAGGGGTAAATGTATGTAAAGGTTACATTATACCCTGAATGCTGCGTGGCGAATGTTTATTAGCTTTTCTTCTGCTGTTTTAAAAATGTTTGTGTCCAAGTGCTTTCTCTACCTAGAGTTCCAATCTTCCTTGTGTATATATATGTATAGGCCTAGTTCAGCCCAGCCCTGACCTGAAGTTGGAGCTGCATCGGGTTTAAGATCAGGAAAGAATATGACCTATCATAGTATTACACACTGATTTACACCACATTTTTCCCACCATAAATTACTGTATATTCTTATTTCTAGAAATTGCAGCATTGTCATGGTGCCTTAATGATGTAAGTGAACATCCAAAGATTTTTATTACATAAACCTGTTTTAAAAAGGAAAGGGACAGAATTTAACACATGCAAATTCTCCGCTCAGAAGACCCCAGCTGGGGATCTGACCCTGAGTGTCTTCAAACTAGTTCCCTGAACCTCAGAAAGGTAAGACTCCATTCTTTTCCCTGGCAAGTTCTTTGTGATGTTCTAATCAGCAGTAAATTTCTCCATGTGCGTTCCAACCCCTTTTATCCCATTATACTTTTCTAATTTGGAAACAGACAAGCAGCCGTAGCTCTAATACGGGCATATCGCACCTGATTTCTGCCAATTTGCACCTTCCTCCCTACCAGCCCGTAACTATTCTTAGCCCCTACTGTAGTTCCCAAGTTCTCCTTTGAGTGGTTGCTCATATGCATTCCACTTAGGTGTGTGCGCGCCCTCATGCACGGCCAATCAGAGAACTTTTACTAGCAGTCCCTGCAGGGGCCGGTCTAGCGACCCCGTAGTGCCGCCACCATGCGGCGGCACAACCGTCGCTGCCGGCCCCTCCCCTCTTCAGTTCCTTCTTTCCGCCCGTGACGGTCGGTCAAGAACTAACCCTGCTCTTCTCAGGTTTTTTATTTCGCCTTAAAAAGTGAGTATTTAGTTAGTAGTTCGCCCCAAACTAAGTTAGTTTTACAGTTAGTGAGGTTTTGTAGAATAGTTAGGGAGCCTTAGGGCTCGGGACGCCCGCGGCCATGCCCAGCGCGTCCGGCTTCAAGCCATGCGCTAGCTGCGGGAAGGCCTTTCCGGCTAGCGACCCCCACGGCTGTTGTTTACGGTGTCTAGGGGAACAGCATCGGAGAGACCGATGTAAAATATGTAAGTCCTTTAAGCCTCGGACTCAAAAGGACCAAGAAGTGAGGCTTAAGGCTTTCTTAATGGAGACCACGCTCAGTCCGGCGTCCGAGCCCACGCGGTCCACCACGGCACCGAGCGTGTCCTCGGTGCGGAGCGCACCACCGGCACCGGGGACCACGGTGCCGAAGAGAAAGAAGAAGCACTGCCCGCTTGTGGAAAGCTCCCCCGCACCGCAGGAGCGGCCGGGGTCAAGCTCAGAGATGTGCCCCCTGGATCGGCCCCCAACCCCGGGACCGGGACCGGCACCGACTTCAACCAAGGAGGTTTCCCCGACTCCTGTGAGTGGGGGACCTACCATACAGGCCCCTTCGACGCCGGAGGCTTTCGAGGCGGCACGCGTCTTGTTGTCCCTGCCCACGCCTCCGGCACCCCACATTGGGTGTCCCCGAAGGGTGGGCGGCATCGGCACCGGACGTCCAGCCGCCCGCCGTCACCATCGCTCGACGCCGGAGGACCGAGCCCGGAGGCTCCTCTCCACCCTCGTCGTTGGAGGAATCGCGGTACCGCTCCCGGCACCGCTCCAGCTCCAGCTGCAGCCCGGCACCGAGTCGGCGCACTCGGCACCGTTTCCCGGCACCGAGGAAGAGACTGCAGAAGGCTTCCCTGCCCCGGCGCAGCTCATCATTGTCTTCGGGATCGCCCCACAGACAAGACAGACGACGTCGCTCCTCCGATTCATTGTCCAGCGAACCACGGAGCGTCTCCTCCCGGCACCATCGCCGCCATCCCCGCACCTCTGGCTCGGGATCCCGGACCCGCTGCCAGGAGCGAGAACCCTCGCCGGCACCGGTGCAGCCGGCACCGCAACCTCCGATGCCACAGACCCCGGTGCCACAGGTACCTCTCCCCGCGGTGCCGGCACCGTCTGCGGCGGCGCCGGCGTTGCCCTCGGCACCGGCGCTGCCTCTGAGTTGGGCCCAAGGACCCTGGCAGTGGCCAATGTGGGACCAGTGGGCGGCTCAGATGGGGCAGGGAACTATGCCGGCCCCTGCCTCGGTCACCCAATCCCAACGGGCACCTTCGGTGCAGGAGGGTGACCACTCCTTTTCCTCCGAGGAGGAGGACCCTGGGGAAGGCCCCTCCACAGGACCCCACCACCCGTCTTACTCGTCGTCCCCAGACGAGGCGGCTATAAGGGACCAAGGGGCCCCACTCATCGACTTTAAGGCCCACCAAGAACTCCTGAAACGGATGGCCTCGAACCTAGACTTACAAGTCAAGGTTCTAGAGGAAGAGGTGGACCCCCTCTTCGGGCATGTGGGGACCCAAGGCCTTTCCAGGGTGGCCCTCCCCATTCATGACAGGGTCCTACGCCTAGCCAAGGCAGTATGGCAGACCCCTGCCTCGGTCGCCCCCACGTCTAAGGGTGCCGAGAAGAAGTATTATGTGCCAGCCGAGGGGCATGAATACTTATATGCGCACCCTGCCGCGGGCACCTTGGTGTTAAAGGCCGCCAACCAGAAAGACAGGCAGGGTGCCCAGATTGCCTCCCCTAAGAACAGAGAGGGCAGGAGATTAGACCTTTTCAGCAGGAAGGTCTACTCCACAGGGGCGCTCCAGTTCAGGGTAGCCAACCATCAGGCTCTCCTGGGCAGATATAACCTGAACTTGTGGGACTCCTTGAAAAGGTTCACGGAGTCCCTGCCTCCAGACCAGGCCGCCGACTTTGCCATGGTCCTGGAGGAAGGTGTGACAGTAGCTAGTGCAGCATTGCAAACTGCGTCTGACACTGCGGACACGGCCAGCAGGGCGATGGCCTCCGCTGTCGCTATGCGGCGGGCAGCGTGGCTGCAATCTACTGACCTGTCACAGGAGGTGCAGCACTCCATTCAAGATCTGCCGTTTAATGGAGCCGCCCTCTTCTCGGAGAGGACGGATGAGAAGCTGCACGCCCTGAAGGACTCAAGGACGATGTTACGCTCCTTGGGCCTTTACACGCCCCAGGCAGAAAGACTGCAAGCCCGCCAACAGCCGCAACAACCGCCACAGCGGCACCAGCAGCAGACTAGGCCGCCGCCTAGGCCCTTCCCCCCTCCCAGGGGTCGGGACAGAAACGGGCGCAGGACGGCGCGACCGCCCAGCGACCTCCTCGTCTTCCTTCAAGGGCCCCTCCCGGGGCTCCAAGGGCAAAAGACAGTTCTGACATTGCGTCCGAGGGTGGCACCTCTTTACGTTCCCTGGGCCACCCCCCGCCTTTCCGGGACAGGCTAAGACCGTACATCGGCCTGTGGCGGGAGATAACGTCGGACCAATGGGTCCTCAGCACCATCCGCTGGGGCTATGCCCTTCAGCTGCTGGCTACCCCTCCCCACTCCCCACCGCCCTGTCCCTCTTCAGGGACCCATCTCATGAGCAATTACTCCGCCAGGAGGTTCACACCCTCCTTCTCAAGGGAGCCATAGAAGTGGTCCCACCACTTGAGGTGGGGAGGGGATTTTACTCAAGGTATTTCCTCATCCCCAAGGCAAAAGGGGGCCTCAGGCCTATACTGGACCTGCGCAAATTCAACAGGTTCATAAAAAAGCTCAAGTTCCGCATGGTGTCCCTAGCGTCCATCATCCCAGTACTGAACCCAGGGGACTGGTTCGCCGCCCTCGACCTGAAGGATGCGTACTTTCACGTCTCCATCCTTCCCGCCCACAGGAAATTCCTAAGGTTTACGGTAGCTGGTGGCCACTACCAGTTTACGGTCCTCCCCTTTGGCCTGGCCTCGTCCCCCAGGGTGTTCACGAAGTGTATGGCAGTGGTGGCGGCCTCCCTGAGGTGCAAGGGGGTCCAAATCTTCCCATACCTGGATGATTGGCTGTTAAGGGGCAGGACCAAGTCGCAGGTGCGCGAGGCAGTCTCCCTCGTCCAGACCACCTGCCATACCCTGGGGCTGCTCATAAATGAGCAGAAGTCAACACTATATCCAGTGCAGCACATAGAGTTCATAGGGGCCCACCTAGACTCAGTGCGGGCCAAAGCTTCCCTCCCACGCTCGAGGTTCGAGGCCATGACGGCGATAATATCGCAACTCCAGAGGTGCCCCACGACAACAGCCAGGCAGTGCCTACGGCTGTTAGGCCACATGGCCTCGTGCACTTATGTAGTGGGGCTGGCCCGCCTCAAACTCAGGCCCCTCCAGGGCTGGTTGACCAAGGTGTACATGCCCAGCAGGCATGCCCTAAACAAGGTGGTAACAGTTCCCCTGCGGTATTGGGGTCACTGAACTGGTGGCTGGACCCCGGGACTGTGTTGAAAGGAATTCCCTTCAGGGCGCCCACCCCCTCGATCACTCTGATCACGGACGCCTCAGACCTGGGGTGGGGGGCCCATATCACTGGTGGTCTGACCACACAGGGCCTCTGGTCCCGGAGGGAGACTGCCCTCCATATCAATGTAAAGGAACTGAGGGCAGTCAGACTGGCTTGCGAAGTGTTTCGCCACGCTTTATTCGGGAGAATGGTACAGGTGTTGACAGACAATACCACTGCAATGTACTACATCAACAAGCAAGGGGGAGCGCGGTCCTCGTTACTGTGCCAGGAGGCGCTTCGACTTTGGGACCTGGCGGTGAGACGCAACTTCTGTTTAACCGCCTCTCACCTCCCGGGGGCCAGAACGACGAGGCAGACCGCCTCAGCAGGTCGTTTCTTCCCCAACACGACTGGTCTCTTCACCCGGAGGTGGTCGCCATGATCTTCCGCGAGTGGGGTGCTCCCCACCTGGACCTGTTCGCGTCAGCCTGGAACGCAAAGTGCCCGAGATTTTGCTCGCTCAGAGGTCGCGAGCTGGGCTCTCTCTCCGACGCGTTCCTGATCGAATGGACGGGTTTCCCCCCCTCCCGCTCCTGCCCAGGGTCCTCTTGAAAATCAAGAGGGACAGAGCGGACGTCATCCTGATCGCCCCAGCGTGGCCAAGACAATACTGGTTTTGCCTGCTTCAGGACCTGTCGGTCGCTCCCCCGATCGAGCTCCCGAAGAAACCGGACCTCCTCTCCCAGGACAACGGTCACCTGCTGCACCCCAACCTGGACTCCCTACACCTGACGGCCTGGAGGCTCTCTGGCTAACGGAGGAGGAGAGAACCTGCTCGGAGCAGGTCCAACGCGTGCTCCTGGGGAGCAGGAGGCCCTCCACCCAAAGCGCATACAAGGCCAAGTGGAGGAGGTTCACCTGCTGGACGGAGTCGCGGGGCATAACCCCCGGTACGTCTTCCGTGCAGGCGGTCCTAGACTACCTGCTGCAGCTCAAGCAGCAGGGGTTGGCGTTAGCTTCCCTAAGGGTCCACTTAGCAGCCATCTCGGCTTTCCACTAGCCGGTGGAGGGGAGGTCCCTATTCTCTCACCCCATGTCGGTGAGGTTTCTCAGGGGAATCGAGAGGCTGTATCCGCAGGTCCGTGACCCGGTGCCTCCCTGGGACCTGAACCTAGTCCTTGACAGACTGACGGGGCCCCCCTTTGAGCCCTTGGCCACCTGCCCCCTGCTGATCCTGTCCTGGAAGGTGGCCTTCCTTGTGGCCATCACTTCCGCCAGGAGGGTCTCTGAGCTGAGAGCCCTGACCTCGGAACGCCCCTATACGGTGTTCTTCCGGGATAAGGTACAGCTTAGGCCTCACCCAGCCTTTCTGCCGAAGGTAGTCTCTAGGTTCCATTGTAACCAAAATATTTTCCTCCCTGTGTTTTTTCCAAAACCGCACGGGTCCGAGGACGAGAGGAGGCTACACACCCTCGACGTGAGGAGGGCACTGGCGTTCTACCTCGATAGGACGAAACCGTTCCGCAGGACCACCCAGCTCTTCGTCGCGGTGGCAGAAAGGATGAGAGGCTCCCCAGTGTCATCACAGGGCATCGCCAAGTGGATCACCGCCTGTATCCGGCTTTGCTATGAGAGCGCAGGTGTCCAGCTTCCCGGACCAGTGACAGCGCACTCGACAAGGGCCCAGGCCACGTCGGCGGCCTTCCTGGAGAGGGTTCCCCTGGACGACATCTGCAGGGCTGCCACTTGGTCTTCCGTGCACACCTTTGCCATGCACTACGCTATCGTCCAGCAGTCCAGAGACGATGCGCGCGTGGGCAGGGCAGTGCTGAGGGCAGCCCGACGACGTTGACTCCTACCCGCCTCCAGGTAAGGCTTGTTATTCACCTAAGTGGAATGCATATGAGCAACCACTCGAAGGAGAAAACATAGTTACTTACCAGTAACTGTTCTTCGAGATGTGTTGCTCGTATCCATTCCACACCCACCCTCCATCCCCGCTGTCGGAGTCGGCAGAAAGAAGGGACTGAAGAGGGGAGGGGCCGGCAGCGACGGTTGTGCCACCGCATGGTGGCGGCACTACGGGGTCGCTAGACCGGCCCCTGCAGGGACTGCTAGTAAAAGTTCTCTGATTGGCCGTGCACGAGGGCGCGCACACACCTAAGTGGAATGAATATGAGCAACACATCTCGAAGAACAACAGTTACTGGTAAGTAACTATGTTTTTCCTCCTTTCTCCTATATCTGAGGAGCTGATGCATCCTCACAGGGCACCATTACATATTCGGTATTTTCCAGTAGTTACATAAACTGGTATCTGAAATTATAATCCCTGCAGTTTTCCTCTAGATTAAGGAGGTATCTGTGCTGAGTGGAAATAATTGGCAAAAGCTAACCCTTAAAGGCTTCTACTATGTGAATGACTTGTGTAACTGATCTGCAAGGCTAAAAAACACAGCAAGGGGTTCTGGTGACATGGTATGGACAAGGGTGAAAAATGAGGGGTGAGTAACATCCTCAAAACTCCAGAAGTATTTTAGGAATGATTTTTTAAAAGCTGCCTTGATCAATGCATGTGACCCAATCCTGGCCACCTAACTTGGACTATGCTGAAGATTTCCCCTCCCCCCACCACCACCATCCTGGCAGGGTCGGGGCTAGGCAGCAATTGAGCGGTGGTGTCGTGAATGGCAGTTCTGCCTAAACATGGGACTTGGGCACCTAAAGGGGCAGTTAGGTACTTGGGTTCCCCTTGTGCATCCCACCCACAGGGTGAAAACCATCCCCAGCCCCAAATTCCACAAAGCCCAAGTAATCGGACAGCTGATCTCTGAGGCAACCAGTTCCTAAACTGTTAGTGTTTATAGATTGAAACCAACACTTTGAACTGCACTGAGAAACCAGTGCGGAGCACCATTGTTCTGTGCACTCTGCCTGAAACACTGCTTACCTGCCAGGTGTCCTGTTCTCAACCAGGCATAGCTTCCAGCTGAGCTCAACAGGTAGAGAAAACAGGAAGGGTCACATCTGTCTTGCCAAGCATTGATGGATAATCTGCTGCAGCTGCTGCTTTGTGTGGCCAGTTCTCGTATCAACAATTGAAGAAGCATGTTAATAAACAGAGGGTTTAGAAAAGAGTCACAACAATGACTGAAGGATTAGAAAACATGTGATATAGTGACAGACTCCAGGAGCTAAATCTATTTTGTCTAGTAAGGAGAAGATTAAGGGGGACTTGATTACAGTCTATACATATCTACCATGCAGAACAAATGTTTAGTAATGGGCTTTTTAAGCTAGCAGCAAAAGGTAGAACATGATCCAGAGGCTGGAAGTTGAAGCTAGACAAATTCAGACTAGGAATAAGGTGTACATTTTTAACCACGAGGGTAATTAAACATTGGAACAGTTTCCCAAAGCCTGTGGTGGATTCCCTGTTACTGGAAATTTTTAAATCAAGATTGGAAGTTTTCTAAAAGATCTGCTCTAGGAATTATTTTGGGAACATCCTATGGGCCTACATATTGTTAGATTATCTTCTCTCCTCCCCTGTTTATGCCTAACTGTAGCTCAAGGCACTTAATAAGAATGTTAACAAATATATAAGCTAAGTCTCAGGCCCGGTCTACACTTACCTTCGGATTCGGCAGCAGTCGATGGAGATACACAAGTGACATAAATCACTTGCGTATCTCCCGTCAACTTTGCTGTGTCTCCTTCAGTGCGCTGTCCACACTGCGCTGCGTTCCCTTTGACGCAGTGCTACACCACTTACCGGGGTGGTTTTCCTGCATCGCTTGCTGGATCGACTGAGCGCGTCTACACAGACCGCTCAGTCGATCCAGAGCAATCGATCTGATGGCAGCGAATTTGCCACCATCAGTGTGGACCCAGCCTTAGGCGAGGGAGGAGGGGAAGTCCTCTTAAAGTCACTGATGTGTGTCTCACATTTGAGAAGGTCTGAGAAAAACAATCTGATCCAAAGCCCACTGAGGTCAACAGCAGGAGTGCCAATTAGGAGGGTTGGGGGTGGAAAATATTCCTTCTTCCAGGTTCTTGCACTTGTTCAAAGTTACACAGTCCAGGGAGGGACCACAGCCCAGCCACTTTTAAGCAGTGACCCTGTACTAAATCAGAGTGGCAGCTGTTGGGTTAGTCTGGAGCATCACTCCAGCTTCATGGTCGCAACGCCACTGGAATCTGACCCGGCCACCCCTCCATACAGCTAGGAGGATGGCCTGACCAATTCCAGTAAGTGGTGTTGCGACCTGGTTCATGGGATCACACCACAACTCAGATCTGGCCTGGCTGCTCTGTCTGGACAGGAGCCAAATGATGTTGCAAATTCACACAAGGAAGTCTTTTTCTGTCCAGTGGAGAGCGGGGGAGTCTAATGAGCATGTAAATCCAGGCGGCACTCACTCACGTGCTGCGTGGGGAGTGAGAGAGGAAACTCCCTGGCTGAGGGAGACCCAGGCTTCCTGCAGGAGGATGGGGAGGAAGTAGTGAGAAGCAGAACGGGCCCTGCTGTTGGGGAGGGTGGGGGAAGGACAAGAATTTGCTCCCACTCCCTGCAAGAAATACTTCCTTTGGCACCGCTGGTCAATAGCAGTCTTCCCATGGAGTGACTGTGCTTTGGATCAGGCAGTCTCTTCTAGAGGTTACCAAATTCAGGCTCTCTCAAACCAAGAGGTTCCAGAGTGAAGGTGCCCTCAGAGCAGAAACCCGACCCTTTTCCTTTCTCTTCTAAACGAGCTATGTGGAAGTTGTTCTAGCAATGACTGTGAAAGGAGATGCAACACTTCAAAACTCTTTGAAGGGTTTAACCACAGGAGCAATGGGACTCGTTTGTGTAGGACAGGAAGCTGTCAGTAGGAATGAAGCGGTGCAACTGAGCAATGGAAATATGCTGAATATCAAGAATTGTTTCCTGTTGGAAAGATCTATCATGGGATAGGCACCCAAATCAAATAACAGAAGCTCCGCTGCTTGAGTCCTTTTTCTACTGGCCCGGACAAAGTACAGGAGAACACAGGGACCAATGGGCTAGATGCCCTCACAGATCTTTCTTCCAGCCCTAGTTTCTGTGAGTTGAATAATAAGAAAAAGGCAGGGGAAGCAAAATGACAGGAAATCTGATTTATATTCAGAGCTGTGCCTAGAGAAGACATGTTCAAAGTTTGTTCCCTGACACATTGATAGGATCTGAAATGAGGGTAAGATTGTCACTGATGTTTTGTTTTTCCTTTAAAAATTTAAGCAGAGCTAGAAGTGAACAATGCCTGCCAATAATTTAAGAGCATAAGAAAATAAAAAGGTCTGACAATGTTGTAAATGACCACTTTCTTTTTCTCTAATAGTTACTTTTATAGTCCTATTTGCAATGGCTAAATAGGGACAGAGCAGGAAATAGCCCTCTGTGTACTGCAGCAAGGTTTGGCTTACTTTTAGCAATGCTGTAAGTTCTTCTGTAATGCTGGAAATAGCTTTATGAACCTAAAGTAAATTCAGGGGGACCAACAGGCCTGTGGTGTTTTGGATGGAAACCAACCTGTTAGTGAATTTATAAAACTACTATTTTTTTTCTTCCGTTCAAAGAAAAATATCTTCTTGAAAATAGTGGGTCATGTTGGGTCCCAAACTCAGGGGAAGTGTGGTATAATTGACACTTGAAGTTTATTTTAAAGCCACATGCAAGATATATAATAATCTCCTGGAAGACTGTCAGTAGAAGCATTCTCATCCACAATACCGCCTCTAGATTTGCAGCACAAGAAAGGACAATTCATTGCAACAGCTCATACAGCAGGTGGAAATTTTTCAAATTTTTCCATCAACATGTTCCTCTCATTTTAATCAGCCTGCACAACCTTCGAAATGTCTTATATCAAAGCCCTGCACAGAGCTAGCATGACAGGTATGGCAATTTCCTGCAATGTCCTGAAAAAATCGTACTGAATCAAGTGTATGTATTTTTGGACTTCACTGTAATAAAATGCAAATGTTTATATATTATTGTTGGATTGTGTGGAATGTCTCTAGACAGAGGCATCATTTATAAATCCTGGTAAGTGCTGTGAGCTTTAAAGGAATAGTTGAAACAATGCAGTGTACTTGTAGCCGTGTCAGTCCTAGGATATAAAGAGACTAGATGGGTGAGGTAATATCTTTTACTGGTCCAATTTCTGTTGAAAGAGACAAGTTGGTCCAATAAAAGATACCATCTCATCCACCTTGTCTTTCTAGCTGAAACCATGTGAATTTTTAAAGTAAGGTGGGTTTCCCAGGAAATCTTTAGGGGGAGGTGTATCCAAGTGCAAGTGTAAGAATCTCTGAAGCCCTTTGAAGCTTGCCATAAGGAGGAACCTCTTGTTTGCTGATCACCTGTTACATGAGGACAGCTCCAAAACCCAAATGGTATAGAAAAGTGACTCTCAGATTTATGGCCATGCTTGTTCTGAGCCCAGGTGGTTATGAACTTGTAACCATAGAAGAAAACCTGTGGTGGGTTTGAAGGGCTGTTCACCTGCCAGAGCCCGTGTTGGAGAGGGGGTGATCTCTGGTAAGCTTCTCACCATGTGTTTAGGTTCTTTTATTGTTTATTTTAACCTTAAGAAGAAATGTTCTTGCATGGAAGGGAGCTGTGCAGTCATTTAATTGTGGGCATTTTCACTGTTTATAGACTCTGAGGAAGGAATGCAAAGCAGGCAGTCTGACTTGCTGGGGAATTCACAGTATAGGCAGGTGAGACACTGGATGATTAAAATATGACCGTGCATATAATTGTTGCTACCACTATTATATAATCGCAGCAAATCTAATACAAAGTATGTCATGCAAAGCATCAATGGAAAAGTTATGATTTGCTATGATTATTTCTATTTATAAATGTTAGATATTTATATACATGTATTATCTTGGTATCTGAAGATATCAATATGACTTTCCATCGGGATTTCAAATGTGTTTACTCCTGGGGTAACAGCTTGTATCCAGTCTAGCTACATTGTGAATGAACAATGCCAATTGATGGCCCATCAAAGGACACTTGCTTTCACAATGGGCCATAAAAGGAGCGTAACCCCATCCGGTAAGCCTTCCTGTGGAAGTTTTAGCCAATATATGAGTAATACTGACTCCTATGACTCAAAGCATGCAAGGACATATGACTTGCTCATGTGACCCTGGACTCCATCTTGTGCCTGTGAATTTCTATAAGCTAAAACAAAGAGCATCTACTAACACGGCAGAAGGTACATAAGGGCCTGAAAACATCTCCATTTTGTCTTCATTGCTGCCTCATTTCTCTGGACTAGATTTCTGACACAAGAGCTCTAAACAACGATTGATGACCCCCAAGCTGTTTGGGTAATTTCCAGAGAGACTTTGTAAATTAGCAGTTTGCAAAGAAAGAACTTTGGAACTCAGTTTATCATCTTTACTTTAAAACTGACCTTTGGACTTCTTTCTCATCTGTATGTATATGAACTTTTAACCAATATTCTTTTTCTTTTTAATAAATATTAGCTTAGTTTATAAGCATTGGCTTTAAGCGTGTATTTGCGTGAGATCTGAAATATTCGTTGACCTGGTTGATAATGTGCCTGATTCTTTGGGATTAGTAGAACATTTTTATATGTGATGGACAAAGATTTTCAGTAAACTCCATCATATTTGACTTGGCTGTCTGGGTAGAAGCCAGACAGTTGGATGGCTTTAAGAGAAGTGTATTTTGTCTTCTGAATAGCTAGTGAGATACTCAGAAGCTGTTCGTGGCTGGCTTGGCATATTTTATGGAAGAAAAACCACTAGCATTGCTGGTTTGCCTGCCTCGTTCTTTGCAGTTTACCCTAATTTGAGCAAACTAAGCATGACTCTCCTAGAGGCCAATGTCACAGCAGAGAACTGTGCAGCCTGGAAACACCCCGGTCACAAAAGGGAGCGATGCACATCTCCTCCCAAGACAAGTGTTGGTGGGGGCACTGGAAGCTTACATGCGTGTGCCCTGTGCACCATGGAGTGAGAATAGAGGTGCAGTAGCCCTGAACTGTGACAGCAAGCTTGTAATTTAATTGCTATTCCCCTAATAAGCCGGGATCCAGCTGAACTGCACATGCATGCTTCTTCTAATTTATTAATACAACAGAATGTACATGCTACTCTCTCAGTGCTTTCAGATATCTTAAACACATTTTGTTCTGGTGGCCGCTTAGCTTCTAGGCTGGACCTTTTCTAAATACATTTAATTGATAACTCACTTTTCCCAGAAACTCATAGCCATTAAGTTTAAAAGATGGAAAATAACTGGAGGATTCGGTCCTGCCTGTAAGGCAGTAGATCCTGTCTTGTAAAACAAAAAGATCTAAGATCGGGGTATTATCATGAGTAATAGACCTGCAAACTAAAATTGTCTTTCCCAGGCTGTTGCACAAGGGTAGATGGAATTGTGTCTTAGTTCATATTAAATCAGCCTCCTGGTAATTAAGGGGGAAAAGCACTTTTTAAAATAAAGTCAACTGGAGAAATGAATCACTGAGCCTATGCGAGCTGGCAGTTATGCGTACAGTAATTGCATGTGCTAGCAGTATGTAACATGAAAGATGAGAACTAATGGGATTATGTTATTTCTAAGGAGATTTTGAAGATTTATTAGAGGATCAGCTCATTTGGCTAAAAGCAGCATCAGCTATGTGTGGCTGGAGTTAATAAACCAACTGTATATGAACGAAGGAGCTAATTCTGCAGGATGCCGAGCCACAGCAATGCCCTTGAGCAGTGGGTGCTCAGCACCTGAGTTGATTGGGGCGTGAGCCTGATGGGCAACACCATAGACAGTGAGGAGCACTAGAGGGCTGTCATTGGGGTCGGGCTGCAAGATAAAGCTGCTATAAAGAGCCTGAGGAAGTGCTGAGAATTTGCCTGGTGGAGCCGCACTGGCAACTTCTCAGGTATTCAAAGGTCATTTGCATATTTGCATAAAATTTGTGTTTCTTATTTGCATAAAATGGAACGTTGCCGCTGCCATCATCATATGATTCAGAAAGTCTACAGGCACCAGCATGTAATACTGCTTTTTGAGCTAATTGATCATATGTAACCTGACTGTCCTTGTAACGTTTTTCTTTCTGGTGGTGCTTGTAGGCAGCAGCTCAGCATCTGAGAAGTCCCTCTAGTCAAGACTCCTGCAGTGAGAAACTTCTACGAGTGACATGCACAATTTCTAAAAAGAACTGCACCACAACTGTCAATACAGCATTTCTCCCATGGCCTAATTGCCTATACATTCTGGTAAGCAGAACTTCTAAGGGTGTCTCAGGAGTGCCGTCTGCTGACTTCCAGTCATAGTTCAACATGAATGGGTTGCTCTTGCTGTTACTTTTTCCTTCTATTTGGAGGAAGGGGGACTGTAGAAGTTAAGAGATGGAACCAATATAGTTCTAGTATTGGCCAGCAAGTAGCTGCACTACAGTGAAGGTTGCAAAATGATTTCTGTTTATAACTGAATTTTCAGTCCTCCTGACAAAGAAATGCACAGAGCTATGGTCTTGAAAATTGTCCATTAAAATTCTGTGCTCAGTTTAAAATGCCTAGGGTTTGATTTTTAGAGGTGGGACCTGCAACTCCCATTGAATTCTCTGAAAATCAAGCTGTAAGTGACACAAAATAGGTGCCTACAAATGGAGACATCCAAAATTAGTGGACACTTCAAAATGTTGGCTTTCAATCTCTTTGTGCCCCAATTCCCTATCCTTAAAATGGGGATAGTAATGCTTGCTTACCTTTGTAAAGTGCATTGAGATCTGTGGATGAAAAGTGTGATATTGCTTATCATCAAGTGACAGATTTTGCAAAAATCCCATATAGCTGTTTGGGGCAGTGGCCATCTTTTGTTCTGTTTGTACAGGGCCTACCTCAGTGGGATTATGGTCTGACTAGGACTCCTATGCTATTGCAATATGAATAGCTAATAATAATAAATAGCTTTAGCAGTTAAGCATATCTAGTGCTCTGGCTGCCTTACATAATTTAAAACCACAAAAGTAAACCAAATCAAATGTATACAACACTACATTCCTTCATCTCTAGTATTAAGTCATTTGAACAATCAAGTTATCACGAATTCCTTCCAAACTTGTTATGCAAAACTAGAACTTTAATTTCTAAACCCACACTAAAGTGGAAATTAAAAAGAATGCCTAAAAAAGAATCAGTTGCCTAATGCTTAAGTAAAAGGTATATTTTAAGGAAAAGGTAACCCGATCTATAATTTGTAGGTGGACACTAAGACTTGAAATGTCATTGGCATTCTGAAAGAAAATACTTGCCTTATTGCAAACTCTACTGCTCTGTTTTTTCTAACATGCGTATTAATTGCTATCAAACAACTGATGCAGTGTGTTCAGGTTAAGTCATCTTAATTAAGTCAGTTTAATCCTCTGCAAGCTTGCAAAAGTAATTATGCTGCAACTCTCTCTGACCCTGTCTAATCAAGATTTCATTTTGTTCATCTGCCACTCCTGAGGCCAGGTGACCTTTCTTCTTGCATACCAGGCACCCTGAATACAATGCGTTTCTTTGTTAGCCAAAAGAAGCCTTTACTGCTTTGATCAGATCTTCATAACAATCACTGTGTGTGCTGTGTTTGAACTCTTGTTACCTGGATTAGCCCAGTTAAAATAAATAAATAAAACCCAACAGCATTGACTGTGCCATGAATTTGATAGCCAGGTTTTACTGAATTGGAAGCAACGAAGGGCAGACCATATTCACATGCATATATATTTCCTAGCTTTGGCCTATATGACCTCTCAAAGGCAGAGATGGCTTTATGCGCTGTACTATCCTTTTGTCTACATTCTGAACAGACTTTGCTGCCATGTACTCATTCCTGACCGTCCTCCTGTACACTCCATGGTGCTTAATCCCATCCTGTATTGTATCTAGACAGATCTATCTGCCTGATCCATTTGATTTAGTGTTATTTGAGCTAACTAATCTAGGTAGCATGGTCTAGTGGATAGGGGACTGGACTGGGAGTCAACCAAATTTAGTTTAAATGCAGTGGCAGAGACTTCTGCTTTAGAGTAAAAGGTTTGAATTCCAATCCACTTACGGTCCTGAAGTCCTCAGCAAGTCACACCAAATCACGCCCTCCTTGAATTTCTATTTCCATTTGTTCCTGGTCCTTCTCACAAAATCCTTTTCCAAGTCAAATGTCCATTTGATCCTCAGCCTTTCTGCTGTAGCTGCCATTGCAGATGCATAGTTATCAGTCTCAGATAGGAGGATTAATAACTTGCTTGCTTATGGGAATGGGGAAAACAGGAAAGCAAGGCCATGGGATGGTATCAAATATATTTTCATGTCATCCTTGTGATCCTGCAGGAAACAGACCCATGGCACTATTATTAGAAGGTCACCCAGCAGAGAAGTTGGAATTGTAACATTTTTGTAGCCCTCCTTCTGGGGAACAGATGATATTGATTTGTTGTTCTATGCAATGAAAATGGAAGTATCATTAGAAAATATGTAACTTCTTAAATGAGGGCATATTATGAGCCTTTCAACCTTGACAGAGTGATCTTTGTGATGGTTTACTGCAATTTCTTCTCAACCTTAATATTTCCTTATATCTCTCTTTTCCTTATATATTTAATTTCTTTTGCTGTATAAACCTGGCTCTTTGAAAACCTTTTCTAACCCAGATTACACAACCTAGGTATACTAACACGGAAACAATTATTTTTTAAAAGGACCATCTTCTATTTACTTCTTGGCTGTCTTCGGTTACTAGACTGGCATAGAATTTGCATTGTTCCTACTTTAGGGAAGGGTTACATTTTTATTGACTTTACGGTCAGCACATATATTATGTTCTAATGAAATACTGCAATGTTTTACATAACCTATTCTATCCAAAGAGCGCAAATCACTTTTAAAATATTAATGACCTCCCCAAGTGAGCTGGTAGGTGTGGCTGTTCAAAGAAGACTAAACAAAGGTCTGGAGAGGTGAAGGCCCAAACTTTCAAAAGTGGAGTCTAAAGTTGGTTGCCCAAGTTTAAACCAGTAGACTGTGATTTCCACCTTTGCTGAGCATCCACAATGATAATTGCAGGTGCTTAGTACTTAGGCCATATGTATTTAAGCACCTAACTTCAGACACTGCCACGTGAAAACGATGGATGTCGTCACTTCGTCCTTAAGTGACCTTCACGTACAAAGAAGGCTTCCATGCCAGCCAAGCACTTTGTCATGTGCTGACCTTAAAGAATGTGAGTTGCTCCAATGAAAATAATTGAAGCCAATGGAACTACTTATGAGCTTATCGATGAGCATATGTGGAAGTACTTTGTTAAACCAGATTGTCAGTGATCCTTGGACAACAGTGAAGGGCAGAGGGCATAAAATGCCTTCTCCCCATTCTTCTGTGCTCTGTTCCAGTGCCTAAACAAATACTGTGCCTCAGTTTTTAATAAGGGTAGTGAAGAGCTTAGGGGTAGTGGCAGGGTGGCTGATGGGAATGAGGATATGAAAGCAGAAATTACCACATCCGAAATGTAAACCAAACTCAAACAGTTTAATGGGACCAAACCAGGGGGCCCGGATAATCTGCATTCAAGAATGTTAAACTGGCACATGAAATTGCAAGCCCAATATCAAGGATTTTTAATGGATCCATAACACGAGAGTTGTACCCTGTGACTGGAGAATTGCTAATAGAGTACCTATTTTTAAGAAATATGGAAAAAAGTGATCCAGGAAACTACAGGCCTATTAGTCTGAGCTCATTTGTAGGCAAAGTCTTGGAACAAATTTTGAAAGAGAAAGTAGTTAAGGGCATAGAGGTAAATGGTAAATGGGATAAAATACAACATGGCTTTATAAAAGGTAGATTGTTTCAGACTAACCTGATCTTTCTTTGACAAGATAATTGATTTTTTAGACAAAGGAAATGCTGTAGATCTAGTCTACCTGGATTTCAGTAAGGCATTTGATACACTTCCACATGGGAAATTATTAGTTAAACTGGAGGAGATGGGGATTAATAGGAGAACTGAAAGGTGGATAAAGGACTGGTTAAAGGGGGAGACTTGGGCGAACTGGTCGTCTGGGGCGGAGCTCCTCCAGCCATGGTAGGGGGCTTGGGTTCCAGCGAGGAAGGGGTTGGAAGGGATGTGGCCTCAGGAGGAAGGGGCAGGGCCATGGGCTAGCCTCCCCAAACGGGATTGACATGCTGAATAATGAGGGGACAGATTAACTATGTCTAAGGATAAGATTATGTGTTGAGTTCCAGAGACCTCCATGACA
This sequence comes from Mesoclemmys tuberculata, assembly GCA_007922155.1. NCBI lineage: Eukaryota > Metazoa > Chordata > Testudines > Chelidae > Mesoclemmys > Mesoclemmys tuberculata. The sequence goes on along the minus strand of ML675632.1, from coordinate 6,214,625 downwards.
TTTTCTGCATCAGCCCTGGGGGAGGCAGGGCCAGAGCTGTTAGCTGCCAGGAGCCTTGGAGCTCCAAGCCACCATGGGCAGCAGAGGGACCCCAGAGCTGAGAGTCACAGCGGCGGCAGGTGCTGGATCCTCTCCCCATTTGTCAGCTGGTCTCGGGCTCTCATCCCTCCATCAGCCCCATTTTGTCAGTTATTGTTAGTAAAAATCAAGGGCAGCTCATAGGCTTTTGTGCACTTTTGTTTACTGCCTGTCACTGGTCCCTGACTTTTACTAAAAATACCTGTGACAAAATCTTAACTGTAACTATGTCCAGATGAAGGAATCTATAACACATGCACTCCCATTTTACAGATAGATGCAGGAAGAGTGTTGAATTGCCGTGGCCGTTAATCACCTGTCAAATCAGCGTCAGAGCCAGGAAGAGAACTTGGGAATCCCCAGCTCTGTGCCCTGAAAATCACTTTCTGAGCATTTATTTTTTATAAACCAAAGCAGAAATCTTTTTAGAAGCTTGCAGTATGAGTGTAAAGGGCCTGACCCTGAAAGGCTCCATCCTGCACAGGTGCCTAAATGTCCTCGGCATCAGTGGGAGGTGAGGGTGCCCAACACCTTCCAGGATTGGGCCCTGAGTCAGGTACCATGGCAGGGAAACAATTACAATTGTTTTTATCTGTGGCTTCTATAATAGTTCTTTGTTCCAACATTCTGATTCCAGTTCTATTTCTTTGGCTAAAAGAGTAAACCAGAGCTCCTGGGGGAGACCATTACCACACAGTTAAACGCAGCTGCTTTTCAAAGCGTGTTTGCTTCAGCCATGGGGAAAACGCCCTGTAGAAACGGAACTGCACATCATCGAGAAGCATTAATATGCTGCGTCGTCTTTGGGAGACAAGAGTGCAGGACTCAGATTGAATGCGGCAGTTTTCTGTTGTCCAAGAATGAAAAAAATGGCAAAGGGATGTCAGCATTTGTCACAGCTGTCTCAGGGGCTGAATGACAAGGGAAGGGCAGCAATGTGTCATTCCGGCAGCTAATCAGAGATTCCAGCCTAGTGTCAAAGCAACTGCTGTCACTCAGCCATTGTGAAATATGACTGGTTACACACATCCACACCCCTTCCCATACCACGCACACACACTGTTGACAAGAAAGCACACACTGGTCATGCGTGCGCGTGTACACACACACACTCTCTCTTTCTCATCAGTTAGATACTCCATGCAGTATTAATGCAAGGCTGTGAATTATATATCTTTTAAAATAATTTAGCATAGCTGTCTTCTGCCAATAGGACAAAAATCCCATTTTTAAGCAGAAAATGAACTTTCCTTTCAGTTTAATATAGCCTAGCAGGGTAAAATTGACATGGCACATTCTGATTGTTATCATTTGCTGCTTATTCTTCTGATTTAAATGTTTCAGATTCTCTTTAATTTTTTTTTCTTTTCAAATCCCTTACTCTCTCACACACACACGCGCGCACACACACACACACAGTTTTATATTATAATTTGTATTAGTAGCCTAGGGTCTGATCCTGCTTGCACCAAGTAAAATGGTAAAACTCTCGTTAGTTTCACTGTTGCAAGATCAGCATTAGGTTTAGAAGGAATTTCCATTTTCTATATACAAAATATATGATGAACTAGATGTTAAAGTTTAATTGATGCTAGTCTGTTGACGAGATATTTCTCCGAATGCTCAACCAAAAGATAGCTTTACTGTTAAACAGGTGGACAGTAAGTAATGAATTCAAGTGGTTTGGTTTAGTGTTTTAAAGAGAATCAGAGGCTTGTAACCTATTATTTCATACCGTGGCCTCTGCAAAGCTATGCTGGCTATAGAATTTCTTTCTGAATTAGTGATGCACTCTGCTTTTGCTGGCCTTTACTTTTTCACAATTGCTTCTGAGTCTGATTTTTCTTACAGAGATATGAGATGTTGGCTCTCACAGCATCAAACCATACTTGATGAGTTACAGCCAGACCCTTTTCCCCCTTCACTATGAAAGCAGGGTCTGAATGAGCTCTCTCCTGACATCTAGTGATGCTCTGGGGGAAAAGACTTCAGGAGCAGACTATTTTTACATAGACACGCCTACTCTGCCTAGGTGCGCAGCCTGATTCATTCATTTTGGCTGATGTTGGGTTACAAATCACTTTAGTATTTGTATGCAAGGGAAATTCAATGTTGTTCTTTCCTCATACAGTAAGAATAACAACAGAACTGGGCGTAGCATGCCCTGATTGAAGGGGTTTCCCTAAACTGAGACTCCATTGCTGCCCAAATCCCAGGGAACTTGAAAGGAGGTGGAGACAAGTGTTCTTACAGGATACTGTGGTCTCTGCCCAAAGATACTTGATACTTTTTGATCTGCCCCTCTCTGGTGTTTGCAGACAGCTGATTAGACTCAAATGGGAGTCATTGTTTTCTGTTCAGTGTTTACCAGGCTGAATCCCTGAGAAACAGGCATAGCCGTTAGATCTGGTGTAGGGACAGTGGTGAAATGAGCAGCAATGTGAATGCACCTCTGAACTCTGGGTCTTTGCTACCCCAGGACCACCAACCCTGAGTGGGGTGCAGCAGGGGGAGATGGGACTGATGTCTTAAAGGGATATTCATTCATTGGACTTTCCCACTGCAAGGTGTGAAACAGGCAAAGGATGCTGCCCAATGTGCTGTGGGGATTGGGGCTTTGCTTATGGATGCATGCTTCTGAATGTGAGTGTAGGGTTTTCCCAAACTGATGCTTGATTCCCTTTTAGTCCAAGTTCTCTTTTGTCATATACAGAATCAGTGCTTGAGAGTGGGGAAATAATGCCTCTCAGAAGCACCCACGGGTGGTAAGTTTTTCCAGATTACTGGGTTGGGGCTGGAGCCGGTTCTATTCTGCATAGCTAAGAGGAACCCCTACATATTGACCCAACCCTGTTTGCAGCTGACTCCACCTGGCAGAAGGGTTACAGTTACGTGCCATGTGAAATCTTAGTAGTGGTGATGACTTGTAATAGCACTATTGACAAATCATAGCTGCCCCCCCCCCCGGCGTAGCGTAGAAGCAGTTGCCAGGGCTACCAAATTGTGCTGGTTTTCTGCAGTAAGAATTTCCAGGTCCCTGATAACTAAATGATCGGCTCATTATGCTCTAAGGAGAGTGCAGCATGTTCATTCCAATGAACTTGCAATTTTTCATTAATACCAAGCTCCCCTTTGTACCTGGTCATATGATTAAAGTATCCGGTCCCCAGCCTATACAGTGCACATCATTTTGTACAGCAACGAAAGTGCTTTTGGACCCAGTCAGAAGATCAAGGAAGTGCTATAAAACAGTGCCTTTAGGAAATATGGTTAGCTCCAAGCACCATCAATTTCTGAAAGATTATAAGATGAATTGTTTTTCACCTGTGATGGTTGATTGGGCCGGTACCCTCTGATGTCAAGTTTCACCATTGTGACTATATTTTAAAATAAGTATGCATTTTATTTTATTATTTTAATACATATTATTTGTTGTGGGTGCCAGCTACAGCTAAGGTTGGATTCCAACTTCCATTCCATTTAAATCATCACTCAGCAGCTGAAAGTTTCCATAGTGTCAACCCACAGAAGATTGGGGAATAAAAAAAAAGGGATGTATCTAATGTAGCGGGGAATAAGACATTTGTGCTTGAGGGATGGGGCCTGCTTGCCTCACACTGGTTGGCCATGGGTTAACCACTGGTTTGCCATAGGTTAACTCTACTTCACAGGCTGAGGAGGGCAGGCCCCCCAACCCTGCTGAGCGTGCTCCGGCTGGAGAACAGGTTTAAGAGGGAGTGACACAGCTCAGTCTAGGCTGACCACTCAAGAGGGAGGATGAAGCCTGCCTGCTGCAGTCAGGGAGACACTGACCCTCCAGACCACAGAAGCCAAATTCCTTGAGACCCTAGCAGACCTCAGGGCTACATGGGACACCCAGGACTGGCCGGACTTAGTGGAAACCACCCCAGCCTAGAGAGCCTCAAACCCTGAAGATGAACAGGCAGCCACCAAGGAGGCAGGGTAGGAAGTAGCCCAAAGGGCTGCCTGCTAAGCCGGATGACATCAGCATGTTGAGGTTGGATCCCGACTGGCCAGAGGCAAATCACACCACCATCAGGGTCTATGGGCTATGTCTAACTGAAGTTCTTTATAACTGCCTGATAAGTAAATAAATAAAAGTCATGCTCTGGGGGCGAGATAAGGAGTTGATTCATCTATGTTTTTATAGAGGTGTCTTCCAAAAATAGTTTCCTTGCCACCTGATCTGCCAGGAAAGCAGCCAGTGGAGTCTTGCATTTCTCCCACTCTGCCATCAGTACTTCCTAAAGAGACAAAATAAAATTTATGATATCTCTACCTTGCAAGGGCACACATCTGCAACCAGCACAGCTGTGGCTTTGTAATTCAACAGTATGCTTCTCAGTACCACCTAAATATACGGTAGTGCGTGTTAATGATCCAGTAATACAAGCCTTGGGTGTCTCTGGGGCACATGGCTGCAGGCACGGTGCCTTCAAATGCTGAGACATGTAGTAATGAACCAAACGCACCCCGGAGACTTGAATCTTAACAGTACGTTGGGTCCATGTCTGTTATGACAATTGCATATGTGTGTGGCTGGTGGAGGGAGAAGCTCAGCAGGACAGCGTGTATAGCGGGAGTGTTTGTCAATCCAAAAGCATGGGCTGTATACACTGGCACATGCCTAGGTCCGCAACAGGAAAAGGGAGATTCAGCCCTGTCCAGACCCAGCCTTGCTGCTTATACAAGCTTTTCTGTGCTGCTTATGTAGAAGCCCAATTAACTTGAGCAATCATGAGCTTTTTAATTTCTTCTGAAACTGTGGTATTCAGGGAACACAGCTGCCCGAACCTTCCCGCTCATCTCAGACCAAATCTTGTGACATCTCTGCCCTGCTCAGTTGTGCCTCCGGGCTTAATTATGCAAGCCAGCAAGAAAATTAGTTGCAACACTGTATCTTTTTGTTAGTTCTCAGTTACTTCAAGCCGGTAGATAAATGGCAGGCACACAGGGTAATGGTCTACACTGGAGCTGGACGTGTAATTTCCAACAGTGGTAGAAATACTTGTGCTAGCTCTCATGAAGCCAATGTGTTAAAAACAACAGAGCAGCTGTAGTGGTTGTAATCACCCCACGTATATACGTAAGGTTTCAGATGGGATCGTATGCAGATGGGTAGCCCATCCCACCCACCGTAGCTACATTTTTATTTTTACCATGCTAACTTGATCAACGCAAGCATAGGTATGTCTACCTGAGCTGGACTTTGTACCTGCTGCTCCAGTGTTGACATACCCAACAGACTCAAGAGCGTGCACCTGGAGAGGTAACTGATTGGTTAGTTGCACACAAATTAACTGGGTAAAGCAAGTTTCTAATATTTAGGTTTTATCAAATCTTATGTGAAAAGATTTTTTTTTCCAGAGGCAAATCTCCCCCCCTCCTTTACATTTGAACTTAAACATCCTGTAGCATACTGGAAGCCCAGAAAGAATAGTATTGTCATATATATGGAATCATAGATCTCAGGCAAGAGGGATTTATTATTTTAAAAAATGAAAAAGGCTCCAAAGCATAGATAAACCAACAGGTTTCTCCACACATCGAGTTCCAGTTTTGTTTCCGAAGTTTATTGGGGAATACATCCTGTCTGGAGTTCTATACAGAATACAGAGACTGTATTTAGAAGCCGAATAGTACACTGAAAAAAAAAACAACCCACAACATATATTTAAAGGCATTATGGGAATGTAGAACAACCTGTTAAATCTAGCTTCACTGTTGAAAGCGAATGAAATGCAAAAAGGAGAAAAAAGAGCATAAATGGTAGACTAGATTTTAAAAGAAATCACTCCATTTTATTAATCTAAGGAATTACTTCAAAGTCAAGAGACAGGTAGTTCAGAACACTATGTAAATTCATTTGTAATATTTTGGATACATCCCAGCTTCTTGAATATGTTAATCAGAAACACATCAACACAATGTTAGATTGCGTTCCCTTGTCAAAGAACTTTTCCCCCCAATCTCAAATCCTGCCAGGAATACAGCGTATGTGAAAAATCAAACTATATCCTTTCTGCCTGAGACTACTTCATTTAGAATCACAACAATAATTATTGGAAAAGAGGAACTTGATTTCCATGATTTAACTCTGTTTGAAATGAATGAAGAATTCTTTCGCTTTTGTAAGCTTCTGTAAGCTGCAGTGCCCTGCTGGGCGCAGTGTAGCAAAAACTTGATTTATCAACTAGTCTGGAGGAACTTTGACAGGAAGCTTTTAAAGAGAATGCTTAAGGAGATGTATATCAATAACGTGTGGAGCTGAGACATTAAAGTGGCACTGGAATTTTGAATAGTTGCTTACTATTCAGCCCTGTTTCTAAAGTGATTTATTTTTAGGGGAGGGACTGGGGCCTCCAACTCTTGCTTAGTAAGGTGACCATAATGTTCAAGCTTGTTACTTTTATGCTGGCTAGTGAGGACTAATGGCTTTCAGAGGGCAGATGCTCAGCTCTTCCTGAAAATCAGGCCCTTTCAAGGCTCCTTAAATTGAAGTATTCCAAAACACTAGACCCTGTTTTAAAACTTAGGGCCTACATAACTCTACCAAGAGACCTAGCAATACCCAGCTGGGCCCGCAAGTACAAATTCAAAGTGGGTGCCCACCCCCTGGGTTCTGATTTGGTCCTTTTTGAGGACCGGCCTCTTAGGCGTAAAAATATTCAGTACCTGTAATATGGGTGGGTTAATGTTACATTAGAATGTTTCCCGAGACACTATGTGACCTTTGCGCGCTCAAATAGTTTTTTCACTTGAATCTAATTCCTTGAACCCAAAGAATTTTATGCACATTAATAATTACAGAGCCAAATTCACCATTGATGTTGACTTCACTGGTGTCACATCAGCTTATGCCAGCAGTGAATTTGACCTACTCCCTCTAATTAAAAATAAAGGTATTTTCCGTAAAGAAACATTTCTCTAACAGGCATCTCCAGAAAAAATGTCTAATTTACAGGTGACTTGAGTCTCTCCAACTGCAAGAATCAATCAAGTACATTGAAATGTAGTCTGTACATCAGCTCAAATCAATAGGAGATTAAATTTCTAGTTTAGTCCTGGGCAAAAAAAAGTCCTCATGTTATTAACAAAATCTTAGATTACTAGATGTATACAGATGATTTAAAAATTTAATTTACTTTCCATCCTTTATGTGGCTTGTTTACGGTTTCCATTCCACTTGTCTTTGGCGATGAAAACAGAGGAAAAACGTTCACTTTCTTGTTGCTAATCTGTGTCTAGCTAGGTTCACTTCCTGGTTCTTATGTGCTACCACTGAGGGCAGGTCTACACTTGAGCTGGTGTGTAGAGGACAGACACTGCATGTCCAGCTGCCACATGTAAAAATAGCAGTGTAGAGGGCAAGACATTGCATACGTGAGTAAAGCAGAGGCATGCCAGGACCCTAGCGTATATACCTTACACATTTCTCTATATGCCCAAGCAGTGCCTCCCATTTGCACACTGCTATTTTTAGCAATGTAGAATTCCCCTGCCTCCATGCTGTTGGAGTCTTTCCCCGCTTCAGTGAAACACTCCAGCAGTGGGGAAAGGCGCTGGCAGCGACCTGTTGCCTCCCAGTTAAGAGCTAGTTAAATGGAAATTAAAATGAGAAGGCACAAGAATGAAATGCCTGAAAACTGCATGGAGATTATTTAAAAACACAATAATAGTTACCCAAACTATAAGTATACACCAGTTAAAAAAAAAATCAAGAGGTCCAAAACTATGCTAAACAGTTGAGTAAAAGAGGCTGTTAGAGGCAAAAAGCATCCTTTGAAAACTGGAAGTCAGATATCAGTTAGGAACATAGAAAGGAGCATAAACTCTGGCAGGTCAACTGTACAATAAATAATTTGAAGAGCAACTAGCTAAGGACACAAAAAATAACAGCAAATTATTTTTTTTACGTACATCAGAATAAGCTAAATGAATTATTTGCATCAGTCTTCACTGCAGAAGACATGGGGAAAATCGCCATATCCGAACCATTCTTTTTAGGTGATAAATCTAAAGAACTGTCCCAGATTCAGGTGTCAGGAGAGGAGGTTTTGGAACAAATTGATAATAAATTTTGGAATAAAAAATTGGAATAAAAATTTTGGAACAAATTGATCAATAAGAAGTCACTAGGACCCAATGGTATTCACCCAAGAGTTCTGAAGGAACTCAAATATGAAATTATAGAGTAACTAATTGTGACATGTAACCTAACACTTAAATCAGCCTTTGTACTAGATGACTGGCAGATAGCTAATGTAATGCCAATTTTTAAAAAAGGCTCCAGAGACAATCCTGGTAATTACAGGCCAGTAAGCCTAGCTTTAGTACTAGGCAAATTAGTTGAAACTATAGTAAAGAACAGAATTGTCAGACACATATATAAACATGATATGTTGGGGAAGAGTCAATTTTTATAAAGGAAAATTTTTATAAAGGAAAATCACCAATCTATTAGAATTATTTTAGGGAGACAACAAAATACGTGGACAAGGGTAATCCAGTCGCTATAGGTTACTTGACCATTCAGAATGCCTTTGACAAGGCTTTTCAGCAAAGTAAGCAGTAATTGGAAAAGGGGAAAGGTTATCTTATGGATCAGTAATGTGTTAAAAGATAGGAAACAAAGGGTAGGAATAAATGGTCAATTTTCACAGTGGAGAAAGGTAAATAAAGAGGCTCGATCTTAAAGGATCTGTACTGGAACCTGTGCTGTTCAGCATATTCACAAATGATCTGGAAAAGGGAGTGAATAGTGAGGTGGTAAATTTTGCAAACAATACACGATGTAATTACGATAGTTACATCCAGATCTGACTGCAAAGAGTTACCAAAGGATCTCCCTAAATTAGGTGACAAAATAGTTGATGAAATTCAATGTTGATAAGTGTAAAGTAATGCATATTAGAAAAAATAATCTCAACTATGCATACAAAAGGATGGGATCTAAATTACCTGTTAAATTAGCTGTTAAACACTCAAGAAAGAGATCTTGGAGTCATTGAGGATAGTGCTTTGAAAATGTCCACTCAATGTTCAGCAGCAGTCAAAAACGTTAATGGTATTTTAGGAACCATTAGAAAAGGGTTAGATAATAAAACCATAAATATTATAATGCCACGATATAAATCCATGGTATGCCCACACCTTCAATTCTGTATATACTTCTGGTGGCCCCATCTCAAAAAAGATATATTAGAATTGGAAAAGGTGCAGAAAAGGGGAACAAAAATAATTAAGGATATGAAACAGCTTCCGTATGAGGACAGATTAAAAAAGATGGGACTGTACATTTTAGCAAAAAGATGACCAAGGGGGATATCATTGAGGTACTTATAAAATCATTAATGGTATGCAGAAAGTGACTAGGGAAGTATTATTTACCTCGACATAACACAAGAACTGTGGATCACCAGATGAAATTAATAGACATCAGGTTTAAAACAAATATGAGGAAGTACTTCTTCACAGAACGCACAGTCAGCTTGTGGAACTCATTGCAATGGTATGTTGTGAAAGGCAAAACTACAATGGGATTAAAAAAAGAAGTAGATACATTAATGGAGGCTAGGTCCATCAAGAGCCATTAGCCAAGATAGTAAGGGATGCAACCCCATGCTCCAGGTGTCCCTATTCCTCCAACTGATAGAAGCATCTGGCCACCGTTAGATCCAATATACTAGCATTGGCCACTGTCAGAGACAGTCTATTGGGCTATATGGACCATTGGTCTGATGCAATATAGCTGTTCTTAAGTCAGTAGAAAGATTCACATTGTCTCCAATAGGCTTTGGATCAGGCCCATTATCTTCCTTACTCAAAATGGTAAAAGTTTTCTCCCTCAGACTTTAGTTTATCAACATGATCAGCTCTCTCTCTCCCTGTATCTCACACACACGAGATTAGATATACTACTAAATACATATATGTTTAGTAATACATTTAATCTTTACTAGCTCTTTTCTTTTATACAAGAGAGGCTGAAGTTCAGCTTTGGTTTCATCTTTGAAGTTCACGTATCTGCTTCAAGCATGCGAGAGATTAGTTTAGT
>ML675632.1:6188792-6204069 GCA_007922155.1 Mesoclemmys tuberculata | reverse complement strand
TGATCTGTTTGAAACCTGCCCAAAGATTTTATTTTATTAATATTACTGCTCCTGTCCTTATGTCTGTAACATGTCTTTGAGGTTGCTCTTAAGCCTTCTGAGGTCTAAATTGAAAGAAAAGTGGGATTCTCTAGTCCTTAAAAGTAGGAAATGTGCTCTGAAAAAGGCCTATTTGTTGGGATTAAAATCTGCTGCCCTAGCATTTAATATGTCTCCGTACATGCCTTTTTAATCCGAGACAAAAAGCCATAGTTGCCTCAATATATTCTGAGTTGGACCACAGCAATTTCTCTATAATTCTGTTCTTTCATATTAAACTATAGGAGCTTACATAATAAATTCCACTGGAAATGAAACTGATGGACTGTATTACCCCACATCAAACATTATTTCCATATCAGTGTGCTTTTGAGCTAATAAATCCATCACAGCTGCTACCAAGTTTTAAAATATCTCCTCTACTTTGGATGGTTGGCATTGATTTTGAAAAGCATTTGATATGCATGAAATATTACTTTGTAAATTACAAGTTTTAAACTTTAGAGACTCCTGCTATACTTTAGTGGCGCTCTCAAATGCTTTTGGCATAGGAAGCAATCTGCCATACGAATAGTTTAGAGTCTGAAGCCAAACATAATTAGAACTATGTCCCCATCAGGACGATTCTGCTTTTCTTTACTTAACCATTTTCCTGTGCAAATAACTTTAAAATTAATTGGCTTGCTCTGAATTTCTGGGCCTTCCCCAAACTGCCACTGGATGGGAGTCTCATGTCATTGAGTGGGCATTTTGGGTGACCAAGGAATGAAAATCAGTAATTAAAAGCCAGCCCTTTATAAAATGTTCCAAATGATGCTGATTAATTTAATTACCTATATAAAATAAATATTTTGGTTCTACAATAGAAATACTTGATTAACTCGTTGTATCCCTTGCTAACTGAGCAATAAATGCAATATTACCTTGAGGACATTAGAAGCAGCTTAAAGAAGAATCAGGAGTTCAGAGAAAGGCACAATAGGCCTAAATTTCTTTACACTGCTCTAAATCTAAGTAACTACCATGAATGTTAAGGTTGAAGATCCCACAATCTGAAGATTGTATGCAAATTATATGCCTTTATTTCCATATTTCATTAATATTCAATTTTCTCATTTATGTAAGTGACACCAATGTGCATATATGCAACACAGAAGCTACCTTAGCCCCGTCACCTGGACCATTAACACCCACCCCGCTCAGTCTTACCTCCTTTTGATGAGCCATTTCACCCCATAGGCCTTTCTCACATATAAAATTCAGATGAGGAGCTTGGGCAGAATTAACTTTGGATCAGGGTCAGGCTGGGGAGTTTAGTAGGGAGGAGAGAGCTAGAAAGGGTGGTTAAAGAAGGGGCATGTGACTTATGGGCTGGGATGGGTAGGGTTAGGGTAGGATCGTGGTGTGGGGAGAATGGAGTGGCTGGTTGGGGTTAAGTCTGACATGTGAGCCCAATGAGGTTGGGATGGGGCTTGGGAAATGCATAGGATGGGGTGGGTTAGGCTGGAAGGCTTGGGAGAAGGCTTATAGTGCATCTGCAAGGGGTAGGCCTGGGGTGTTGGGAGGGGGAAAAGGGGAGGTGGCATTACTCCAAAAAATGGCTTTTGGGACACTGCTATGATAACCTGCCTATCACTCTCTTAGTTTATTAGGGTTGTTAAGGAAACACTAAAAGACATGGCTATAACCTTCCATTAAAGTAATTGACAAAGGCAGTATTCTCTCCAAAACAAAGTGTCTTTTTATCGAAGTAACTAATAATGCCTTCTACAATATGATCTAAAAATCCAAAGCAAGACAAAATCCTTGGGATGCAAATCCCTTATTGCAAATTACACTACACTACACTAGCATATAGTTCAAATGATTCTAAGTGAAACAATACGATGCAAGTGGCCAGTTTGCAACAAATTGCTGACAACAGATCTTAAATTGCTTTAAAATTTACATAGATACGTTGCAATTAACAGAATTGTATGCATTTTTATCAACACACACACACGCTCTCTCTCTCTACTATCTACTATCTTACACTTTACTTGCACTATGCATAATTCAGGGTAAAATTCAGCCACGGGTATTGTTAGTAAAAGTCAGGAACAGGTCACAGGCAATAAACAAAAAATTACAGAAGCCCATGATCTGTCCCTGGCTTTTATTACAAGTACCCTAGGGGTGAAGGGACAAACAGGGTCTGACCCAAGGGGGTTTACCCAACCTCAGCTGCTTCTTGGCAGCCTGGGGCCAGCCGCCAGTTAGCTGTTTGGCACCAGCTGTTCCGTGGCCATGGGGCTGGCTGCCAATCAGCTGTTCTGTGGTTTTGAGGCTGGCTGCCAGTCAGCTGTTCCGTGGCCCTGGGGCTGGCTGCCAATCAGCTGTTCCGTGGTCCCGGAGCTGCGCTGGCTACCAATCAGCTTCTCAGCTGTTTGGCAGCCTGTGACTGGCCACTTCGCAGCTGTTCCGGCTGCCCTTGCTCGGCCAACCCCAGGGCTGACAGCTTTTCCAGCCCTGCCCCAGAAGAAGTCCCAGAGATCCTGGAAAGTCGCAGAACCCATGATCTCCATTACAGAATCGTGCCCTTAGCTTAAATTAAAAGAATAACAGACTCACGCTACAAATCTGTTCACGTTTCCTTTTCAAAATCACTGCTGTTGCTGCTCGGTTCCCGGTCAGTCAGCTCCGCTTGGCTCCAGTTTCCTTTTCTTTGTCTCTGCAGCAGTTTTCCTTTGGCTTCTTGCTGGCTTCTCCGCTTTTCCTGAACGCCTCCCTCTTTCTCAGGCTGAGATGCAGGGCACCGAAACTGTTGCTGGCCGCTGCCCTTTTATGCTGCCTTGTAGCTCCCTTCTGATATACCTTTCTAGTCTTAGCAGCAGTTACTTCACTGGCACGGGCCCCAGATCAGCTGTTCCCTCAGCATTCTGACTGCTGGCTCTGACCTTTAAAACAAGGTGCTGCCTGTGCGAGTGGATCCGACCAGCTAGCTGCTCCACCCACTGGCCTCTTGGTCGCCCCTTACTGCACGCACTCCCTGTTGTCCTTCACCACCCGTCTGAGCTTCTGCCGGTCTGCATGCACAGATACGTGGCTCTTTGCCAGGGCACCATTTTAGAAATCTTAGATTTTCACTTAGGCTCACGGCCTGCAGCATCTCGCTCGGGGGGAGGAGGGGTGGTTTGTGCTTATTCAGCATAAAGGTCTGAAAAAACAAAGCGGAGACTGGAGAATTTATCCGATAACTGCAGCCTTGGCTTGAAGTGCTTTCTCAGCCTGTGGGCGTCCACTGTCCACAGGGAGCTGCTACTTATCACGGGTCTCGTGTGGGAAAGACAGTGGCGGGAGCCCAAAACCACTTCGGTTGGTGGCTCAGTCTCGCAGAACTAATGGGCATTGTGAGCAACTGCCTGAATCTGTCCTATCAGAGAGATGGTGCCAGGTGTCTAGAAAGGTGGCTCCAGAACTGAGAGATGTACCTAGCTGTCTAGAGTGCTGCTGCCCACATGGGCCATACCACAGGGTGCCCATTCTAGGGACCTGGTTCTCGCTTGCCTGAGCAGTGGCACTCTAGGCAGTTTACTGAATCCCTGTGGTCCCTGCAGCGCTTTGGTTTCTGCTGTGGGCGGGAGACTCAGGCAGTCACGTGGACACCCAAGAGAAGGTGTCTTAAATGGGAGTCTCCCAGGGCGAAACAGGGGACTGCACCACAGAGCAAGTCAAACTCAATAAGTAAAGGGTGTGGGTTGAAATCTTTTTTTCTGGAAAAATTTTTCCTGCCTCAGCCCATGTGGCTCTGATAGCAGCACCTGTATTTCTCCCACTAAACTTCTGACAGCCAGTGTCTCGACAGCGCCAGTGGAAGTTATTTGTCAACGGTTTGTAAGCAAATCATGAAAATGAAGCATCAAAGATTACTGGTGCACAGCTGTTGAGATATTACTGAATGTACTTGGTTACAAGAGAATATCTAAGCATAGCCAATATTTAAACCTAATTTATGTTCCCAGCTCTCACCTCTCAAGTATTGTGAGCCATAAACTGGATTTCATTATACTTCTAAATTGCAGAACTAGGGTTCTTTATAAAAGATTCATTGCTTTAACTTGACTGCACTTGCCTATACAAATAACTACAATAACTGTAGGACTACCATAGTGCAAAACAGCACGGTACTGAAAATCTGTAATTCTTTCAAGACCTTCTTTTGATCATGAAGTTAATAACTCTGTGGACTAACTGTACAGTCCATGCTTTAAAAAACAAAATGAATCAGCTTCCTTGATGAACTTAATTAAACCAAAATACTTTCTCTCTCTTTCATTTGTTGACTTTTTGGCACATCACATATACAGGGAATAAGGCATTTGACAAAGTGCTATAGTTCTTATGTATTTCGTTCCAATTAGAAAACTGTGGTCCATAGCTACAGTATATGGGCTAAGCATCAGGTAGATCAGCTGGAGCGAGAAGATCACCAGTCCTTCAGAAGACTTTAAATGACATTTAATTCCATGGAAATTCAAACAATTTGTAGATTGTTTCAGAATATTATTTTCCCACATAGATATTTTTAAGGGTCCATGTTAAATGGGGTGGCTTTTTATCACACGAGTATTATATTCCATCTGATCCTCTGAGAGGGCCAAATCTTGCTCATCTTATTCATTGCGTACTGAAACTGACGATGTGGGGATAGCATAAAATAAATAGAATCTAAGATCAAAATGAGTAATGCAGGGTCTCCTGTTCTTTTCATTTTGTTCAGTTTCATATTTAATTAACTAAACCCCTACTTTTTTGATAATTTACATGAAGCTATGGCAGAACTTCTAATCTGAGCAACGAACAAGTACTATAGCCTCTGTGTTACTTATTTGGATAAAAAATCCATTTATTTCGTGCTGTTCCCATATTTTCAGCGTTCAATATGTCAAAGATTTTTGTACAAATAACAATGCTGCATGGTAGACATTAGTTTTTGTTAAGTAAATTTTCCTAAAATCTGCTTCAGTCACCACTAAGGTTCCAGATCAGGATCGCACTTAAGCATGTGCATAATTTAAGCACCTGCTTAAGTGCAGGCCTGAAAAAAGGTGCTTTCCCAAACTGCAGCCTAAAGTACTATACTCAGTGCCTTAACTGTTTTACCTAGCCTATTATCAGCATATTATTCCCTTGTCTAATTGCCCTTAGTGTTAAATTCCACTGATTCCCTCCCACTTAGAGCTAGGCAAATAACGGATATTTTGGTTCACTGGCTCTTTTGAAACAAAAAGTAGGTTCAGGCTGAACCAAATCTAAAATAGTTTGGAATTTTCAGTGAACCAAAAAAGTTTGTTCTGGCTCTGCTCCAGAACAGGTATTGACCCTAAGTCACCCGTATCCCAGGTGAG
Organism: Mesoclemmys tuberculata; assembly: GCA_007922155.1. Classification (NCBI taxonomy): domain Eukaryota; kingdom Metazoa; phylum Chordata; order Testudines; family Chelidae; genus Mesoclemmys; species Mesoclemmys tuberculata. The sequence continues at coordinate 6,198,643 of ML675632.1, read as the reverse complement.
TGCCCTAATCACAGTGCCAAAAGGTACAGAGTGGGCAGGGGCAGATGGCAGCAGCTGCAGGGGACAGCAGCTGACGCACCATTGCCAGCTCCATCTCCTCTGCTAGATGTTTTATGAATGGCCAAAACTATTCACAAAGAGTTTCCAGTTGACCGAAACTCCATCCTTTTATCCAATAAACTAGTTTTGTCCAGCTCTCGTTCCAATTTTTCACTTAAGATATCCTTTCTTAATATCATTATTTGAACATGGCTCCCCTTAATGGCTGTACACCACCACATATTCTGTTGTCTTTTTTTCTATACTGTACATGTTAAGCTCTCTTAATAATTTTTCATCTTGCGTTCTAATCCTATTAGATTTGTGGCCCTTCTTTGGATTCCCTCCTGTTTCAAACTCTCTCTCATAAAACAGTGAGAGGCCTATTCCTGGGTTTGAAGGAGTCCATGAGGGTCAACAAGAAATATCCTACACTATACTCCATGTTAGCTCCAATCAAGGCTGTATAAGAATATTTCTAGTGGTTGGGTTAGGGGCTACGTTTTGGAGAGTTCAATCATTTCAGGTGAGTACCTATCAGTTCAGTTATTTCACTAAACCTGATTTGAACCCTTGGGCCAATCTATGGAAGCAAGAAAACTAAAATGAAGGCTGCCAAAGCCATCCCGTGCTTCCTATACGAGGCCTTTCCCCCCACAATGGACGGGTGCTTTTTAAGAACCAAAAATTCTACTTCAAAATATACCGTGATGTCTCCTGGGGATACCAGGGTTCTGAGACACCTCGATATCACTTGCCCAGTACACATACAAATGTGAGAAAGCCTTGCTTGTGGCTGCTAGGGGTCAGCTCCCCAACTCTACAGGCAATGGGCAACACAAGCTCTCCTCTCTAGGCTTCATAGGACCTGGTCTCATTCTACAGGTGAGTTAATGGTCCACTCCAACCATCAAGCCCTCTGAGGAGCTCCCTGCAGTATCCGGCCTATGGTCCACTGGACATTTGTAGCATTCACAGATTTTCTGCTTTCAAAGAAACGCTATCACCTCCGATCGCCATGCCACCGAACACACAGCACTTTGATATGTTTACAGTGAAATCAAGTATAAGTTACTTAACAAAGCATACAGATTTAAGCAGTAGCAAGAGGAAATATTGGAAACAAATGGTTACATATAAATAAAATCATAACATGCATTCTAGGGCCTAGACTTCATTAACGAGCTACTCCATGTCTAGTAGTGTATTGCTCATCCTAAATTCTTGCAGCCCTTTATAGCTGTGACCCCCCCTTTCCTGAGACAAGCCTGATGTCAGCATGCCTCCTAGATGAAGGGGCGAGTGTGTTCCTTTGCACCCCAAGTATACCAAAACCCTTACCCTTTCTCTTAATTCATAAGCAGGACACCCCACAGCTGATTAGTTCATCTTATAAATTTCCTCTCTTGTAGATTTTGCTATCTCTTATTTAGCCCCAGCTCAGTATGCAAACAGGCAACCATTGTAAGGCATACAGTACACACACATCCAGACAGGGGGAGAGGTGTCTGTTACCTTCTGCCTGAAAGGACCATCGCAGACCTCCTGGTAACCTGCCTTAACTCCAGGTCCTCAAGAACATAATTTTCAGTACAGAGAGATAATGCCTTAAATATTATCTGCACACACAAATATGTATATCTGACCCAGGAGATCCCTGTGCAACCCTATGCATTCGTGTGCCGTATGCCAATTGGCACCCAAGCGTCCCTTATTTATATCCATACATCTATGAAGAAACCCACCAAAAGAAAAAAGTCCCCAAGACACATCACGTTTCTTAAGGCCCCTAAAAGAATTCTGTAGCATTAGAAAATAGGATGATCATGCACCCTTCTTTGAGAAATATTGTGCTCATTCCAATTAATTATCCTTTTACAGATGTGATTCCATAAGAGGATAATTATCACATATCTAGAATTGCATCAGCAAAACTAATCTATTTTAATTGTTTCTGTATCAGTGAACTGCAGCACAAGATTTTTTTCTAGCCACAAAACAGATTTAATCAACTGCCAAGTAAGTCATTCGTCACCTGAAAAATGTAATTGTTTATTTGTATTGTCAGTGGAAAAGAAGATTTACCATATGTCGGCATATATAAGTCTATAAAATGCACTTTTAACTCAGTGAAGGGAAAATATATTTAAAAAAAATAATTTGCATAGACGCATGAAATCCACTTTTACTGAAGACTCACTCATTTCAGACACCCTGCCTGTAAGGTTGTTCCTGAAGGTCATGTATGGTTTTACCCACTGTAACATTGTCCCTTGTCTTTCTCAGGAGAAACAGCTCTTGTTACTTGGATCAGACTCCTGAAAATCTGAGAGCTTTATGTTAAGGAAATTTACTTCTGTGCTGAGGGTCTGCACAAGAAAGGCCTAGGTGATCTTTTACTGTCTCCATTGGCTTTCAGTCATCTCCACACCAAATACAAACTTCTTATTTTTATTTTAAGACCATTTATAACTTAGCCCCACCATACCTAGACGATCTATCTAATAATCTATTGTGATGTGAACTCTCACCTTTCCTCTGTTAGCTTGTACTACCTATCCCTGTCTTTTAAACACCTCTGTGCTTTTTCCCATGCGGCCCCTTATGCCTAGGGAAAATGCTGCAATGAAATCTGAACCATCACTACCTTATTATTCAAATCCCCCCCTAAAGTCTCACCTCTGCTTTGATGCCTACAAAACCCAGACTGCTGATCACAGATATAAAAATGGGAACACTGGTTAGGGGTAGGGAGCATATTTCACGCCTGTATGTGTCACTGTTGTGGCTGCTGCTGGAACACTGTGTCTGGTGTCCACAGTTTAAAAAAGATGTTGATAAATTGGCTAGGGTTCAGCGAAGAGCCATGAAAATTATTAAAGGATTGGAACTGCCTTATATACATATATACACATATAACTGCCCTATAGTGAAAAACTCCAGGAGCTGAATCTATTTAGCTTCTGAAAGAGAAGATAAAGGGGTGACTTGATCACAGTCTATAAATACTAAAAAGGCCATGAAATTCAGTAACTGAGGGTGTTTCAGGCTGGGTCTACAATGACGGCGCCAAATTCGCCGCCATCAGATCGATTGCTCTGGATCAACTGAGTGGTCTGTGTAGACACAGCGCAGTGTAGACAGCGTGCAGAGGACACACCGCGAAGTCGGCAGGAGATACGCAAGTGATTTACATCACTTGCCTATCTCCCATTGACTGCTGCCAAATCCTGAGGTAAGTGTAGACCGGGCCACAGCCTCATGGACATAAGTATAACAAGATCCAGTGCCTGGAAGTTGAAACTAAACAAACTTAGACTACAAATCATCCTTTGAAACAGCTTACCAAGGGTAATGCTGGGTTCTGCATCACTAGACGTTTTTAAATCAAGATTACAAGTTTCCCTAAAAGATCTCTAGTTCAAACAGAAATTAATTAAAGGACATTCTATGGCCTGTGTTATACAGGTCAGACTAGATGAACACAATGGCCCCTTCTGCTTTATCATCCTTGAATCACGGTTAGAAAAGTGACAAACTATGACTCCGCCTCCCCTTCCCTTTCCTTTCTCCCTTCCTCCATATCATTCCCCTCTCCAACAATAATAACAATAATACAAAAGAAAAACAACACCACACCCTACAAAGCAGGTAGCTAACAAAGCTTTGCCAATTCTTCATCAGATTCATTCATTTGCATGTTGTATCCCCACCCCCTACTTTCTGTGTGTTTGTATGGGACTAGGTGTCATTGTCACCTCGTCCAGGAGAGGACGTACCTTTTGAAGGAGGTCTTTATTTATTCTGGGAATCCAAACCATTTATGGAAGCTTCTTGCAGGGTGAGACCTCCCTGGGTGCCCAGCTACAAGCCGACCTTCTTGTGCAGCAGCACATGCACATACACACATGCTTCTTGCTGGGCCCTACAAGAGCTGACTCCAAGTGCCCCCACCCTATTCTTAAAAGGACATCGCCAATGTCTCTGATTATAGAATTTATACAGCTATTAACAGAAATAACAAATACATATTATACAAATGCAGTAATAAATACTCAAAATTATTACTGAACATAAACAACAATAGCCTATCTCTAAAGGCTCTCTCTTTCAGGGACCTCCTACTACAATAATAATAATTAATAATGAATTAATAATTAATACTAAAATGAGAGGATGGCTGGACTATCAGTGAAGTCAAATCTTGTAGCATCATATGACTGTAAAACCATCCACTCCTCCTTTATTCTTTCATCTCATGGCCGCAGGACTGAAGTGTGGGGAAGAGGAATAGGAAGCATAGGAACTCTGGCTTCTGTTGGTAGTCTGGCAATTTGTCCACTAGTAGACTTCATCCATTTTTTGTCTGTTCAATCACTGTAGTACATTGGAACTGTCTATGTAGAGACATCATCCCATCTTACATCAAGGCGTTGGAAGAGCTTGTCTCCCATACAAATCTGGTGAGACCCCCCCCGCCACAACCTAGAATACTGTGTCACGATTTGATAACCTCAATAAATCTAAAGCTGGAGGAAGTACAGTGGAGAGTAAATTCTCAGAACAGCAGAATAAATATTCTGAAGTGGTTGGGGTCAAATTATAAGCAAAATTAAGGACTCGGTCCTGCTCACTGGGCCCCAAAATGATAAATTAATAAAGTTTGGTCACAAATAAAGCTTGATGACTAAGAGCTAGTGTCTGCTTTTCACACATGGAGTAGTGCCTTATTCTACCAGGTAATCGTACTGAAACTAATGGGATTACTTGTGGAGAAAGATAATATTCAGTGTGAGTAAAAGTGTCAAAATCCGCCTTTAAATGGGAAGATAGTCAACACATTTGCAGGGTGTAAAACCAAGGAGGAGATATTTTAGTAGCATGACCACAGTGGGTGTATATGTAGCTGCTTTAGGAGGAAAGGGATGAAATTAAGAAAAGAGAAATGTAGGCTCACAGTTTGTGTTAGCCTGTGAAATAATTTCCTGAGGGAAATGTGAGAAACTGTATCACGTGGGCAAGTTAAAACAGGACTAAATAAAGTGCTCTCTACACCCTTCTGTTCTTCTCTGCCTTTAGGGTGTTCTGGGGAGGGAATATGGCAGGAGAGAGACACTAGGAGAAGGGACAGGGAAAGTATGGCATCTGCAGCAAGGAGAAGGTTTATTGCCCTTCTTTGCTGGATTGTTTCTGTTGCCCCATCAGGTCTGCCAACCTAGGCAGCACATGCTGTGGTTGTACTTCAGGGCCTATCCACAGATTCACTTATCCTCCATTCATTTACCGTTATGGTTCTCCTCTCGTCCCTGAGATGCTTACCTGTTTGTACTGAAGAGACAACAGCCCGGATCATACTTCATGTGGCCACACTGGTCCTTCCCTGATCCTCCTGAATTAAGACTGGCATGTCCTTCTCCTAATCTGAATGATGTTATCCCAGTCCTCCTGGGTACTGAGCTCTTCCTTGCCTAGCTATCTCTGGGGAAGACCCTACATTATGGAATACTTTAAGTAAAAGTACTCAAATGAGACCGTCTATGAGCTCAAGGGGACATGTATTATTTCTGGTTCATGTCTTGAGGTGTTGGAAGTACAGAGACAAATAGATGGGGAGGAGCAGTCAGAGGTACAAAGGTCACCAACGGTTTCTTCCATTGGACAGGCTCATTTAGGAGTGCACTCATTAAGTTTTCCCTCTGGAAAAGAAAATCATTTGACTTGTGCACATGACTGTATTCAATGGCTTCCTCATTTTTATTAATAATTTTCTGGCAGGAGGCTCATACACTTTTGAATCGATGACATTACATTTGCTAGTTTTGATGTGATAGCCGCCCACCACCCAGGGCTTGCTGAGGCTAGAACAGTTGGTTTGCTACAGAATTTCAAAGGCAATTAAAAAAAAAACTTCATAGAGAGAAGACAATGGAAGATGTATCTTCTATACGGCTTGGGGAGCAAACACTGCTCTAATGGTATACATAACCTACAATAGCTACCATAATATCCGTCTAGCCTACAACATGGGCCATACTACCCATCCAAACTAAAACCTCAGCCTTGCTCTCTAACAGCCCAAGCCCAGGCCTTACCGCCTTTCTTGATCACACCACCATCCTCCTTGTCACTTATGCTGACAACCTGGGTATCATAGAATCATAGAAGATTAGGTTTGGAAGGGACCTCAGGAGGTCATCTAGTCCAACCTCCTGCTCAAAGCAGGACCAACCCCAAGTAAATCATCCCAGCCAGGGCTTTGTCAGGCCACACCTTAAAAACCTCTTAGGATGGAGATTCCACCACCTCCCTAAGTAACCCATTCCAGTGCTTCACCACCCTACTAGTGAAAAAGTTTTTTTTTCTTATTCAACCTAGACCTCCCCCACTGCAACTTGAGACCATTGCTCCTAGTTCTGTCATCTACTACCACTGAGAAAGCCTAGTTCCATCCTCCCTGGAATGTCCTTTCAGGTAGTTAAAGGCTGCTATGAAATCTCCTCTCATTCTTTGCTTCTGCAGGCTAAACAAGCCTTGTTCCCTCAGCCTCTCCTCATAAGCTTTGTGCTCCATCCCCCTAATCATTTTTGTTACCCTCCAGTGGACTCTTTCCAATTTGTCCACATCTTTTCTGCAGTGGGGGGCCCACAACTGTACACAGTGCTCCAAATGAGGCCATCTTCAACCTGGACTTCTCTCTAGGTCCACACATCCAAGTGATGTCTAAATCTTTCTGATTCTTTCTGCATAACATTTTTCAGCATGTGCCTGTAGTCAAATGGGGGTATAATCTAAAGCTTGGGTGTGTCCCTGCCAACTGTGAATTAGTGTATTAAAAAGATAGCCATGTAGCCACTGTGCAGTTGGCAGCATGGGCTAATTGCCCAAAGAACACACCCAGGCGAGGTTGTACTCATTGCAGCTAGCCCCTCCTGCTACCCACACTGCTGCTGTTGCACCTAAAGCACGACTTGGATCAAAGCTAGCACACGTTTGCCTAAGCAAGCTGGGAATTCCACCTCCAGCGACACACACACTCTAGTCCAGGCTCTCATGAGCTCATCACAATTACAGAAAGAGCCTTTTCTCTGGCCTTGACAAATGCAGGCTCATGTCCATTCAGAATGCTGCTACAAAGGTCAGTCACCTACCTGATCACTTTGACCATGTCACTCTCTCCGTGCATCCCTCCACTGGCTCTCTCTTTTCTATTGCATGAAATGGGAGCTTCTTGTCTTCACTGTCACAGCCCCTTCTCACCCTATCTAACCACTCTTATTCAGTACTGAGATGTCGACTTCACCTCCCATTGGCCCTGATGCCAGCCTCCATTTCCCATTTATTTAATTTTCAAACAAGCACACTGGGGCTCTCTCTCTGGCTAGCCCTCGCCTTTGGAAGGCACTCCCTGTACACATCCACAGAACAAATGCTTTATCCTCAAAACTCTCCTTTGCTATGATAGCTACAAAACACTTGACACTAGTAAGGCTGCTGATCATATTGACCAATGTTGGTACCTTACTTTCCCCCATCTGTCTGTCTGTATCCACCTGTTGTCCCATTGTGATGGGTTCCCCCTCCCCATTTCAATCTTCCCTAAAGACCCACTTCTTTCATGAGATCTTTGATGCCTTCTAGATTGAAGCTTTCTGGGCAGCGACTGTCTTGATGAATTCATAGATTTCATTTATTCATTTATTTTAAGGCCAAAAGGGATCACTGTGCATAACCCAGACCAGTAGATGCCACTTGCAATGGAGAGTGGTATTACTCCCTTCTTTGTGAATGAAAGCTGTCATGCTCAGTATTTTGCAGTTGAACTACAGCATATAATTGAGGAAGACATCCAGTCTGGATTTAAAGAATCCAGATGGTGATGAATCAACCGCTTCTCTTGGCAAGGTGTTCCATTCTTAACAATTTGCATCATATTTCTAAGTTGGATTTTTCAAGATTCAGCCTTCAGCTATCTGATCGTATTATGACTTTGTCTGCCAGATTAAAGTGACCCCTAACATCAGATATGTTCTCCAACAACGAGCAGGTCACCTCTCATCTCTGCTTTGTGCACGTGAGCACCTAATAATTATCATAATTGTCATAATAACACCTAATAATGCCAGTGGAATTCATTAGTCATGGAAGAAACAATGCAAAAGAACATAAGAATGGCCATCCTGAGTCAGACTTATAGTCCATCTAGCCCAATATCCTGTCTTAGGACAGTGGCCAATGCTAGGTGCTTCAGAGGACATGAACAGAACAGGCCATCATCAAGTGATCAATCCTGTCATGCATTCCCAGCTTTTGGCAAACATTGATGGGCCTATCCTCCATGAATTTATCTAGTTCTTTTTTGAACCTTGTTGTAGTCTTCAAAACATCCTCTGACAAGGAGTTCCATAGGTTGACTGTGCTCTGTATGAAGAAATACTTCCTTTTGTTCTTTTAAAACCTGCCACTTATTAATTTTATTTGGTGACCCTTAGTTCTTGTGTTATGCAAAGGAGTAAATAACACTTCCTTATTCACTGTCTCCATACCAGTCATGATTTTATACACCTCTATCACACCGTAGTCATCTCTTTTCCAAGCAGAAAAGTCCCAGTGTTATTAATCTCTCTTCATATGGATACTTTTCCATATCCCTAATAGTTTTTGTTGCCCTTTTCTGTAGGCACAGTAGGTGCAAACTATACAGAATTGAAAGTGAAGGCTTGAGCACGGCCCAAGCCATATCATAAGCTAGGACACAATTGCTCCTTTTTATCTTGAAGAGGGCAGATGAATTGCGAAATGATTTATTATGGTGCTTTTGTGTTTGTTTCCCCCCCCCATGCACACACTCTGTATTTTAATATTTGCAAGTCTACACACTTTTAAATAGTGAAGCAGTCAAACCATGGGAACCACAGAAACTCTGCTTCTGTGTGGATTATATTTGCCCTTATAAATTCCATATCCCTTAAATGTATTAGAGTAATGGTCCAAATTGCTACAGTTTAGTTTTATTGCAATGTGTTGTGCCATTACTGTCAAACACAGCAGTATTTTAAATAAGGGATGATATGGTCACAGCCCTTTTAAAATTTATCCTGTCTGCATTTTTTCTTTTAAAAATGGAACTCAGTGTTAGTCAGTTGAATTCACTCTGCAGGACAGGAACAATTGTAAAGGTTTAGGATTGTTTGTCATGAAATGAAAGGCATATGATACAGCAGCTGAATGGTTATTTGCGAGGAGGGCATATTTTGGTTAATGATTCTTATTAACTTTTAGTCTCTTCTGTCATATTCCATATCTATCATAGTGTGCTGAAAAGCTAAAGAAAATAGCTTTCTTGTCATTTCTTCAGAGCTGTCATTTGCTTTACAAGGAGGAGGATATGCTAGAGTTCTAATTAAAACAGAATAAATTTATTTTGCATTTCTCACCCAAGAGGCTACTTCAGATCACAATCAACAGAATGTGTGTGTTTCCAGCATGTGTTTCCAACTGAATTCCCAGGCATTAAGTAACAGGCATACTCCAAACAAAGACAAACCATTTGTTCTAATGAAGAGTTAACACTGATCTTACTAGGACGTATATGAAAATGTATGTCCTTAGAACAAAATCTCCTAGTTTTGATTTTGATGGGTCCCCCCCAAATAAACTTGTGAAACCATCAGGCATATATAGATCTAATTATTTGTAAAATTTAGAAGCTGGCTAGACTGCTTTATAACAATGCTAACTCAGGGAACTTTTAGTATTGACATGGATATATGTAAGACCACCAGAATTGTGCTGAAATGTTACCTTGTTTGGTT
>ML675632.1:6150680-6188392 GCA_007922155.1 Mesoclemmys tuberculata | reverse complement strand
TATTTTGGGGGATGCTCTTCGTTTTCCTTCATTATTTCTTCTGCAGAAACTGCTCCATGGGCATTAGACCAATCCATCCTTCTAGGCAAGAAAAGCTGCCTCAGGTCACACCCCATTTACTGAATTACACATAATAATTATAATGCCTAGAGGCCACCATCAGACTGGGCACTAGACACACAATCAGGAAGAGACAGTCCCTGGAGAGTTTACACTTTAAGACAAGAGGCAACCAGTGGGTATAGCCAATGGGAGGGGAAGGGGGCAACTGAAAGTAATGGAGAGAGGAATACAAAGTTATACAGGTTAGCTATGTATTCAGTCTGCATGTTGATTTGGATTTTCTCTTAAAGTTACAAATAAACTCTAGATATTACTGATATCAGTAGTTCCTGCTGGATATCTGCGTAAGCTGCCACCTCTCCTCATTTGACCAGATGACTAACTGGAGAGCAGATATAGATTGAAACCAGGAGCATGCCCCACTCAAGGTGGAAGGTTTGGAGAATATGGATCCAAACTATGCTGGGTTTGGGCATTTGCAAAACAACTCCCCCCCCTTGTGCTTTTACAAAACCAAAAAAAGGTACCCCCAGTTTATCCATCTGTACTGACAATCTTCCCCATGACTGAGCACAGGATGTGAACTTTTATCCTAGGTGACTCTCGGCTTTATCCCGTGTCATTCTTTTATTGACACATTAGTCTGGGAACTGCCGGGCTGAGCATTTAGACATGCTGGCATCATACTTATTAACAGGGACTTTAAATGCAGTTGCATATACAAATCAGGTTTGTTACACTGTGTATGTATAAATATAACATCTTTTTAAACACATTCTTCTAGGGTTTCTATAGAAAAGGACTGTGCAAAAACATCCTGGGAAAGCTATTCTTAGGGGATTAGGCCTTCAGGAGTGCATAGGTTACATATATCCAAGGATCTCTCTTCTTGCTGGGTTTCCTGTTTTAGTGATAGTCAATTGTCAGTGCTTTGTAAAGGAATTTCAGACTTGGAAGTAGACTTGTTTATTGGTTAGAGAAGGAACCTGGGAGTCAGATATTGTGGACTCAAATCTCAGCTCTTTTAATGACACATTCAGTGACCTTGAGAAAGTCACTTAGGGCCAGAGATCCTTATTCATCTGAAAAAGCACCTTGCTCGACAAGTGGCCTCGTTGACTACTTACTGAGTAAAGTACTGTTCACTATGGGTAAAAGTAGAAGAAACTGCCTCTTAATTACTCTGTGCCTGCACTTCTGTTCTGTTCTTTACCTTTGTACAGAACTTTAAGGTCCTTAGATGGAAGCTTCTATTTGAGAGTGATGTGTTGCTAATATTTTAAATATACTATGCCAAGTATGTCTCCTGGGATTTTTCTGTTCTGGTTCACTGTTGCTTTTTGACATTTTAGTTGCCTGTAAGATTATCTTTATTAGCTGATTCTTAACAGAACACTATGGTTCCCAGAATATTAGTCCACAGTTTTATTTAGGTTAGCCATAAATGATTGGTGTTGATTTCTGAGGAAAATCAGTTGGTGCATTTCCATTTTTTGCAATAATGATATCAACTGAGGCAGCGAGTTGACATTTTTCCCTTGGCGTTGATATTAACATTCCGAATGTCGACTAAACAGCATTTGCAGACTGAAAAATGTGAGAATAACTGGTGGGGCTGAAATAACTGTAAAGGTTAGGTCATAGCTATCAAGTTTCCAGATGGACTTCACAGTCTGCTGATGTAAGTCTCACAGAAGCTTTTTCCTTCATGTGTCAGATCTCCTTTAGGCTTCAGACCCTGTCATAAAAGGCAATCACATCTTACTTTCCAATCTAGACAATCATTTTAATAAAAGTAATATCAACATAGTCACATCACTTAATGCCATTTCCCAGCACCATACAGCTGCTTGGGCAGTTCATTACAACATAGTCACAGAAAGAGGGGCTGAAGAAGCAGACAAAGTTCCATGCTTCATTAAAATGAGCTTAGTAAAGTTAGGCTGCGTGAGTAAATGGGGATACCTCTGCTTTGAACAGAAGCTTTGATAGCACGCGCAGTTTTCACTATTGCCAACATCAATGATCGAGTGAGATGTTGCTCTCCTTGTATAAATTATATGCCTGGCATTTGTTGACAAGGGATAAACTATGTGCAGCCAGTTTTCATTTCACAGCAAGCTGTTAAGCAGAATAATGTTAAAGCCCTACAGATTAAGACAGAGTTTAATTTTAGCAAAATTGTAAAAAAAATAAAATGACAAAGCTTATATTTTACTGTTGAAAAGACGTTTGAAGTTGGGATGGTCTTGTTAATCAGCTACAACAGAATAGAAGGGTTGGGAGCTGATAGACTCATAGATACTTAGCCATGAGGTAAGTTATTTTTATCTGAGCGTGTCTGCAGACACTCTGCTTCCTTCCCTCACAACTGAAGAAGAGTTGAAAGCTGGTACCTTCCACCAACAGACGCTGGTTCAATACAAGCTATTACCACACCCACCTTGTCTCTCACATATCCTGGGACCAACATGGCTATAACAAAACTACGAACAATTTTTATCTTTGTAGTATTAAGTAGGAAATGGCCTTTCAGTCATGCTTTTGAGTTACACAAGCCTCAAATACAGAATCCAACGCCACTGTTAACCACAGTGAAAAATTACACACAGAGACGTCTCAGAAAGACATTTCTGTTCACCTCTGTTGATAAATCATATAGTCGATTGCTCAGCCATGCTTTGGTTCTTTACGAAATATATTCAAGTGATCAAATGAGTGGTATCAGGCTTTTTTATTGCTATAAGCCAATAATAGTATAGTACAGGAAAAAGGTTCAGTATGTTTGACGAACCCCTGGTGGGGTTGGTCCCGCTTTGAGCAGGCGGTTGGACTAGGTGACCTCTGACGCTGAGGTTTACAGGCACTGGTGTGAGCCCCTCCTACCAGCCCAAGGCAGTCTGAGCGTGCAGAGCAGAAACACCCTGGGCTCTGCTTGGTTTCCTGTAAGCTGCAGGCACCCCCACCCCACCCCCACTGGAAGAAGGATGCTGTTTTCACCACCACCTTCCTCCAGCTCCCGTCAGGAGGGGGCAAGTTTGCAAACTCAGTCCGAGCTGGCCAAAGCCTGGCCTGGAGTGGGAGCCGGAGTCCGAGCGGCTGCCTGCATGCTGCGCTTGGGAGGAATTTTAAAGGGCCGCAGCCTGTGCATGACGCAGCCTGAGCTCTGACTGCAGCAGTCCTGGATCCTGCCAGTACCTCTGGAAGTGCAAGGGGCAGCCGCAGGAGAGAGAGGGGGGGCTGGCAGGGGGCTGGTGCCAACCCCCTGTCACGTGCTGCTTCTGGAGCACAGGGGCAGTGTCCTGAGCAGAGCGAGCCCTGGGGAGAGGTGGCTGAGGCTTGTAGTGCCAAGGATGGGGTCCAGTCCCCGCCCCTGTCCAGTTCAACCCAAAAGCAAGAAACAGGAATAGGGCAGGGAACAGCTTGCAAACCAGGCAGTGCTGCCAGGCTCCACCTTCGCAGAGATCTCTCCCAGCCTCAGCTGGAAGACACTGACCGCAGGGCGCTGTACTCTAAAGTTTGGTTAAGAGTTAGGAACGTTTCCGAGTTACGAACAGCCTCCGTTCCTGAGGCGTTTGAATCTTTGAGGTTCTACTGTATATGGTTCGCTACTCTAGGAGCAAAAAGAGATAGAAAGAGCAAGGGCTAAAAGAGAAGAGTGCCAGGGAGAATTAAGGAGTCTTCTGGTCTAAAGATTTCAGTCGAGAACCCACAAGAATTAGTGGAGGAAAATAGAATAGAAAGAAATTCGATGGAAATTCTGAGCCAGCAAGGGTGTCTCTTGTATGCTTGTATGTAACATACCATTTTTTCTTTTTGAAGGAGGAGCAAAAACTGAGAGTCTTGCAACAGAGCTGTGTTCAATTGCCACCGCTTCATGTTTTGTGTTTGCTTCTGGAACCAGAACATGATCAACTCTTTTAATTTTCTGATCTCGGCATCACCTCTTGTTACATTCATCAGAATATGAGCGATTAGGAAATAATCTAATCTACAGCATGAAGACTGCATATTCCAGAAGAATTAAAAATCTCATTTTGTAGGCTTTATTGATCTGTGTCTGTCATGGAAGCCTAAATTTAGAAGCAGCGAGTTCAAAGCTATTCTGGAGTGACGGTCTTGCAAGGTAACCTTGTAAATCTAAACTCTAGGAGTGTTAGTCAACAGTACAGAATCAAACCACAAAACAACAGCGCTGGGATCTCCCTTCAGGTGCATTCGTTATATGATTCATTTGTGAAAGAAGTCAGCATCATCCTTGTCTGGAGCATAGACTTTGCTCAGAACATTTTGGAATTATATATAGTAACTCACGCTGAGCCTCAGCTTTGGTGTCAAAAAGTTGACCTTTTAAAAATTAGTACCAGAAGTCCGCTTTTAACCCATATATAGGCAGATAAATAAGTGTCCCAAATTTCAGAAGCGCTGAATACACAGCGGCTCTCACTGAAAGTAGCAGGTGCTCATCCTGTTTGAAAAGATGGCTTCTTAATTCGGCAGCTAAATATGAAATTATGGTTATGATTTTGTGTGCCTTAAAGGGGACTTGATCTTCAATGTGTATTTGCTTAACACCCTGAAAATTAGGCGCTTTTGGCAATTCTTGGAATAAAAAAGCCTAATGATAGGCACTAATTTTAAAATGTTTTTTTAAATATAGATACTTCAGATTCAGCTAAATGAATATTGAATGTTTCCTCTTTTTTTTTTTAAAGAAGAAAGAACATTATCACATGTATTGGGGGGAATTAACCCTTTGATGTTCCGACATAGCTATTTTAATGGTTTAGTCGTGGTTGGTGCAGGATTCATGCATTTATTCTTCTCCAGGTTTTTAGGAAAGAGAGATGTGAGGGACAAAAGATATCAAGCAAGGTGCAATGTATACCACTACCGCGTCACTTTCGGCATCCAGCCCCAGCACAGGAACCCAGGAAGTGAATGTTGTGGGGTCAAAGCATGTGGCTCATTCAGCTACAAATTCTGGCATATGGGTCATTAGTACCAAGAAGCTACAATTACCAGAGAGGCGTAAGTGGAGGAGGAGAGGGGAAGGACTTTGCCTGGTTCCCAGGCATGTGCCTGGCCTGCAAAGGTGGCCAAAGTGGGTAGCCTGGAGAGAAAACAGACAGGGGTCAGTAGAAACCAAATCCAAGCTGATTAGAGTTGTCTCTCTGCTCCATCCTGACAGCCAAGCTCCGTAGAAATACATAAATGAGTAATCCTCCCAATCTTAAAATCTGGAGGAAGGAAAGTTCTTGGTGTAAGTTCCAGAGCTGAGGTCTTTTCTGCTGCCCGAGGCCTAACAAAGCATGAGCTGGCAAGCCTCTCTGATCAACACACGGAGGGAGGCAATATTTGAGGTTAACTTCAGTAGAACTATGCCAGTCTGTATCAGCTTTGGATCCAACCCAATGCACGTCAGAGATCAAGACCAATACTTTGCATCACTCCCAAAAACGTCACGTAAGTCAGAGCAAGGGACTGAGCGGAGGAGTAATCACAGGGGAGTAAGTGGGCAGCTGCACTATCCCCAGTGTGAAGTTTCTGAGTGGGTTGAGGTGCAGAGCATGGGGCATGACCCAATCGGGAGGTAATTATGGCATGGCTAACTGTAGCAAAGTCCACATACGAAGGGACCGGGGCTTGAGTTGTGCTGGAAAGTTCAGGTACAGTTTTTGTGATGGAGGAGCTGTAATAGCATCCTGGTACAATCACGTAATGGAAGTGCATTCTGGCACTGCTTTTAGGACTTGAGCACTGATGAGGACCGATTAGTCTCCTAGGTTATACATCTTGATAATTAAAGGTAGCATAGCCCTTGATCCAGGAAGCAGATAAAATCTCTATCCTCTCCACCAAATATCTGCAAACACAACTCTCGCTGACTTCTTTGGGAGTTCATGCCTATCATCTGAAGTCAGAAATGGGTTTTCAGTATCTGTTCAGCTGCTATCCACAATATGTTGAAAATGACAAATGGTATGAGACCATTACTTTTAAACAGATCTGGGGGGAATGAGTGTCCCCATTTTTTTCTTGTTAGAAAGAGCTGAATCCGAAGAATAAGTGAGTGAAACCGTAATTGGGAAAAATAAGACATAAATGTAAATGCTCTTCATCAAAGAGATAGATATTATTTATGCCATTCCAGTAAAAAGCAAGGGATTCTCATTTGTTAAGAAACGCTTCTGTTGCTCTATTGTGGAGGTATGTGCATGTGTGTGATGTCAGTTCATTAGGTTTTGTTCTATTCAGAATTTCTGGAAGTGGTCAGCATTCATTCTGTTTTGCACTCTGGTGAACAGGAAATAGGCCAGTTTGAAAGCCAGTGTACCAGTAAAGGGCATCTCTTATGCAGGAACTTGGTTAGATTTGCTGTATACTGTGCCAGACTACAGAGCTAAATTTGACTAAAACAGTGAAATACGCTGCAGGTACGATATGCTATGTCACTGAAAATAGAAATAGCGCAAGCCGTACCTGCAGTGTATACGCACACACACACATCCTGAATATGGTTCATGGTCTCATCTGTTCCAAGTCCCTTATCTGACCTCCACAATACAGATCACACAAAACACAATACGGATCATAGATAGGAATATTGAAGAGCCTGGAGCCTTGCACTGATCCCTGTGGAATACTGCTAGAAACACCCCTATTGGTTGATGTGTCCCCTTGACTTATTGAAATCTGTCAGTTAGCCAGTTCTCAATCCTTTTCACGTGGCCCTTTTGATGCTGAATATTGCTAATTCTTTGGTCAGAATATCGTGTGATATTAAATTAAACACGTTACAAAATGAAAGTATGTTATAGGTACAGGTTATCAGGGCCTGCGGACTGAAAAATGTTTATCCCTAGTAGATGCTGTTAAACACCCTCCTTAGTTCTAATGCACTGGGGATATTATCTCTCATCCCCATTATTCTTCCTACTTTTGAAGGTGTTGATCGTTACAACCTATCTCACAAGGAACTAAGTTACGAAAATGTGTCTGTGTCTGTACCAACATCAGTCAGTGCTTTTCAACATGATTTTACTGTCTTCTCTTTAACATTTTGATGGTTTTATAATCAGACATGATAAATAGTAAATGTGCCATCAGAAGATGTGCGGTTCAGAGAACATTAGCAGCCTCGCTGCTCCTACTTAAAAAAAATCCCTCACATGATTAGAGCTGTGTTCTTAAGTAATTAAGCCAACCAGCTCATTAGCATTAGCCATACTATACATTCTAATGACCCAATTTATTTCAAACTACAAATCTGAGCAGATCTAAGTCAGACAAGGCCATGGTATGATAATTCTAAAATAACTTCCAATTTATACCAGCCTTCTAGGCATTAGCTGTCATTTCAGACCACGTGCTATTACAAATAGACTTAGTCAGCAGACTAAACCAGTTCAAAATGTGCTGAATTCAGAGCAATGGAGAGAATTTGAAAGCGTTTGTTTCCATAAAAGCTCTTTATGGGCATTCACTAGAATTTCTTTTAATTTAAATGTATCTAAGGACCAACCAGTAAAACTATTATGGAAAATGAACTCTTTGCTTTGTGCTGCAGCTTTTCTCTCTTTCCCAGGGGCAGTGGCTGGCAGATGGCACAGCACATCAAGATGGAGTATTCCGCCTTTTATTTAAAAGTCAAAATGTAATTACAAAGGTAAAGTTTATTGGCTGATTTTTTTCCCCTTTTGACACAGCATTTCAATAGCAAAAAATAGCCATCCTGCTTGAATGTGCCACAGAACAGGATATGGGGACTCCTAGAAAAGTTCCCATGATTTATGTATCTTGCATTGCAGAAGGTTGCTAGGTGGATGCTCTAGCGGCCAGCTCAGAGGAGTGAATTCCAAAGACGTAGTCCCTCACTTTCAGGAGCCTGGCCGTCAGACCCGGTGTGCTCAGCCTTAGGGCATCTCGTCCCTACGGACATTACAGGAGCACAGCTGCAGCACTGCAGCACTGTCATGGTGTAGATGCTTCCCACATTGACAGGAGGGATTTTTATCTCGATGTAGTTAATCCGACTTCCTGCAGGGCAGTCGCTAAGTTGACGGAGGAATTCTTCTGTGAACCTAGCGTCATCTGCACCATGAGCTATATCAGCTTAGTGACGGCGCTCAGGGGTGTCAATTTTTCACACTCCCCATAGCGTTGCATCTAGATAGATCAATGTTTTATGCGTAGAGCCAGCCTTAGTGCATGTTGCACCTCCTTGACCCAAGTGGCTAGTCAAACCATAGTCATGTAGATGTTCCAGTTGGAAGTAGACGTTGGTGGTGGCTTCTATTTTCTTCGATGCGACTGTATTTACAAAGCATTCTGTGTCTCTGTATGCAGAAGGAATCAAATATAAAAGAAGCAGTGTCAGGGCTTACAGCCCCAACCCTCTTTGGCCAACACCAGACCCCAAAGCTCACCCTGTGCTCACCAGCAATTACTTGGCTTTCTTGCTTTTTGCCCCTTTGTCTGTTCTGTTCTGCTTCTCCACCACTGCTACTCAGGAAAACCTGTCTACCTACTCAGTGCAGATTCCTGGGTGGGTTCACAACCCCTTTGGTCCTTGTGATTAACTCATCCTGACAGTTATGTTATTTGAAGGGAGCATTCACATCCAGTCTGCAAGAGGTTTGTGATTAAAGCAGCCTTGGAATACCCTGTGCAACAATAGTGTCCTACTGACTCTTATCAGCTGTTACGGGTTATTGAGTGGCAGGCCCCCTATGTCTTAGAAAGATCATTTCAGGCACTAAACACCATTACCAGTAGAGCCCCACAACTGAACCCAAACCCCGCCGGACCTGACTACAAGTGTTGTCAGGTGGGGAAACAGCCAGACCCTCTTGAGCTTGGGTGGAAATGGCTCTCCTCCTCCAGCCTGGGGGGTTGGCGATGGCGGCATGCCCTGCTCTGGCTGGCTGCCACCACCTGATTGTGTGCTGTGGAGGGAATGTGCCCAGGATGGAACCACAATGCCTCTCACTCTGCAGTGCACACACAGCCCAGGAGAGTAGCGGATGGTAAGAGCAGTGCATGCAGCTGCCACGGTGCTGACCTCATGGGCAGAAGATGTCTGGATATATGTTGGTGCCAGACAAATAATAACAGACAAGGGAGAATTGGTAATTGGCCCAAGTCACCACATTCTGAGGCACCAGGAAATGTTTCCATCTTCCATGATAGTCGTTGCCTTCTCTGATCCCTTGGTCTGGTGACTCCTTCAGTCCCGTTCTTCAGTTTCTGGTCTAGAGTTTCTCCAGTTTTGGCCTATGTTCACTTAGGTCTTTTATCCATTTCTACAGTACAGATTACTTAATTTTTATCCAATCGGCTGTTAGCACATCAACCCCTTGGATTTTAGGTAACCTGGATAGTATGCCTTTGCAAGCGTCAGTTACCCAATGTTTGTATTTTTCATTCTGGGTTTGCAATTTCCAGGTCATGTTTTTGTGTCACCCTGCCTTGGGTCTTCACAGAAAAAGGGTTTATTTTGTTTAGTATTACATGTTTGTGATCTTTTGCTTACATTTGTGATCTTTTACTTACATCTTCCAGCACAATATGGTTATCTTTATTCTATCGGCAGTATTGTTTTAAGAAGATCATCAATTCCATGTAAAAGAAGAATTGGTAAAACCACACTTATGCCAGCAAGGACTTGGCCTAAGAGTTACCTCATCTGTAGTCATTCAGTATACATAGCTTCAAATCATTAAAACAAAACTAACATGCTTTTAATTTTACCAGTTAGCAATCCTTCCTTTTTATATTGCAATGTTATGTGTTAGTATATGTTATTCCATGCCACCCTTAATCTACCAGAAAGGGGAGGGGAATATTTGGAAAACATGATGATTCTTTAGAGTCAACATTTCTTCTCTGTTTTAAACATGTTTTTTTTTAAAAAAAATTCAGTTTTGCTTCTGAAACATTACAAGGAAACGTCAGAGGAAGTTTTCTTGTGAATGCATTTTGGGGCGTGTCTCAGTTTTGGAGCCTTGATATTTGGTTGTTTTAATGATACCACAACAGGGTTGTATTGCTTTAACCATACCAGTAAACTTTCTAGTGTAGCCCTTAGCTACACACAAACTTGCACCTAAATCAGTTTTAATTAACACCTTTCCTTATTTCAGTGCAAGTCTCTGTGTAGACCCTCATTTAAAAAATGTGTCCTATGTCAATTTTGCTTAGTTGACAGCTTATGCTGTGTGGAGTCACTGCCTCCTATGCCACAATGTCTCACACCACAAGGTGACTTGGGTGTTTAGCAAGTGTCTTCTTCTAGCATTGTTAGGAGGGGATTCTGAACTTAACTCTCTTGAGCGCTGTCAAATCTAATACAAAGGGAAGGTCATGTTGCCATGCTCACGGCAAGCAGTTGCCTTTCAGAAGAGTTGAATTAAAATGAAAAAATAAGCTTCTCATTAGAGAGGAATTTAGCTCAAGATGCTAAAAATCTACGTGCAGGTATTGGTTCTAGACACACTTGATAGACAGAGTAATTTAAATGTCTACTGTATCTAATCTTTCATTAAGTGCATTTTGGGTGTTTCATAAGCTAATTTACCTTTAGGTATGGGAATATCAAGCAAGAAAGATGCAAGCCATATAAAATATTACAGGCAAAAGCATCAGATCATGACATTAATCTCATTTCTAATTTTCTATGCTTCCATTTTTGTTATATAAAGTGACATCCCTCATAGCAACGAAATGATTTATACCACGGAGGGTAATTCTTAACTATCTTTAATATCATTGCAGTAGCTCATCAATTTTTAGGCAAGTGATATAGCCAAGATTATTTATTCAGGCACTGAATCTTTAAAAGGAAGGCTCTTTCATGCATAAATCTAGTTTATCTGTATTTGCTACCCTGGTCTCAAGCAAATATTGTTTGTGCAGTATGGAAGGAAGCAAACGTATATGCTAAAATTCTATAGGGAAACACTACTCAGAACAAAATAAGGGGTTAGGAATAAAGCTCATAATAAATAGCCCTCCATTTTCTGTAGAAATAATACATTCTTCAACTTGTAAATGCTACCATGCCACCATAGAAGGGAAAAAGATGAACAAATCAACTGTCTTTAAAATTTGCAGTGTTGTTGTAACCATGTGACTGAGATTCTTTTATTCTTTAATTGGACCAATTTTGGTCAAAGCCTGTCTCTTTCACCAACAGAAGTTTGTCCCTTAGCCAACTTGGCTTACTCCCTCTGTCTTTAAAAATCAGTTTAAACTAATCTGGGACCACAGATTTTTATGTGCATAAATCCTAAATGCATGGGTACTGCATGGCATCACTATTGGGCAGAGTTAAGGTTGTTTGTTCATATCCATTTCTTAATATGTTTGGCATACTTTTAAATGTAACCGTAACTCTGAATTTCTTGGGTAATGCTTCATTTCTTGGGGGGAAATTACAATATTCCTGTAGTGTTTTTTTACCTTACATGAGTGATATGTACTCTCACCCTTAATTCCAGTTTAATGTAGATCTTGTTTGGGAACACATGAGTCTGGTGCTTCAAATGGGAAGCGAGACCTATAAGATTCTAATTGCATTGCGTATGATGAATCTGCTGAGCAGTTTTTGGTCAGGTTCCATGCAGCTGGATAGACGGTTGACAGGAGCAAGTAAAGGTATTTTAGCATAAAAGAGGGAAGTTTCTGATTTAAGGGAATTTATTTGTTCTAAATGGGATTTGTGAAGAAGGAAGGATTTGACCAAAGGGGGTATTTTTCTTTCAGGGCCTGGTCCAAAGTTTACTAATATCAATGGAAAAACTCCTGTTGCCTTCAATGGCCATTAGATCAATTTTTGCAAGAGAGGTCTGAGCAAGTGACTTTTCCTCAGTCAGACAGAGGTGCCTGATATTTTAACTTTAATTAAACTGAGCAAACCGAGAGAAGAGGGGAAGGGAAATCCCTGTAAAGCTGTGTGCTAATGGGTTCCCGCTCTGAGTGACAGCTGGGAAAGAAAGGACGAGTTTAAATGTTTTGTGTTAAAATCTTAGTTCAGATATGATTCTACCAAATTTAAACAAGGGGACATTTTCTCTCCTTCGTCTCTGATAAACCTCATTTCCCAGGGGTGCATGTTCTTCCCAGAAAATAAGATATGGACTATGGTATCTATTAATTCTTCACCTCATTTAGACAAATGCATTTTTTTCATAGCCGGACACTCAACCTGGGACCAAGGGAAATATTTTTATTCCCATTTTTAGAGATGGGGAAACAGACACAGATGAGTGAGTCAGTCCCAACTCCCAGGTTTCTCTGTGATAAATTACACCCCGTAACCCTGTAAAATACTGCTTGTGAAATGGGTAAGATAGCAGGAATGAAGTAGGGGTCCGGGGAACCCAGCATGTGCCAGGACACTCAGCCATCCTCTGCTCCTGGGTCTGGTGAATTACTGGTGAAGCTGTAGGAAATTATGATTTCAGAGGGAGCTGCCCTTTGTCTCCCTGCTAAAGGAAGGGTGGTGAGTGTAGCAGGAGCAGATAGAAACACTTCCTCCAGGGTAGCAGAGCGGCAGCACATGCTAGGAGAGCACCGTTGGGGGCATCATGTACAATTGATCCTGAGATCCCTGGTTAGACCTTTCCTTGCAGCATTGAGATGCCAACATAGGAGAAGGTAGAAGGGGGGATTCTGCTGAATAAGACAGCAGTTGCCTGGTGAGGCTGTTGAGTTTGCAGAGGAGATTTTGTGTATTACATATGCTGTGTATCCAGAGCCTGATTATTAAAATGTCACACATTGAACAACAGGGCTACTGGGAATGGCGTAGCAGAAGTGGGCATGCAGCTCAAATCCTCTTACTCCAGAGCCCAGCCCTTCACCACTGGGTGACAATGAGAAACCTGGCAGCAGAAGAAAATCAGCAAGATTCAAAGGTAAATCCTCTGTCAAAGAGGTTTGCAGCTTCAGGCCTGAGCTACTGCAGCTAATGTCCCCGGAGGGTTTTTCTCATTTTTCATCTACTTTCTTATATCCGAGCCCCTTTTTGGATATAGCCACTCAGTGAGAGTCCTGCAGCTGAAATCAGCTGATCTTCACAGAGCAAGGGGAGCAGAAGATGCAAGGGGCCAGCTGACTTTTCTTCTGGGTTAAAAAAAATAAGTAGAAATTTTGAAAAAAATGTTATTTATAAAAATGAGCACTGAGCCCTCCTTTCTGTAAAATGACCAGAGGAAATTGACAGTGCATGGACACAAGGAAAATGGATGCACAGATACATGAGCTGGAAACATGGTAAAGGAGGGATTGGTCTTCTGTGGCTGAGACAGGCATAAAGGGGGAAAAGGATGTACTTGTCAATTGTTAAGAACATAGGGGCTGGAGCTGGTTGGAAATTTTACAACACATTTTTTTTAGTTAACAAATGCCAATTTGTTGAAACCCAAACTTTTCACAAAATAGGGAGGGGGGTTTTTGGTGACTTTCCCAACTAAAAAAAAGGTAGAGAAAAAAGTTTCAAAATTCTTAAAACAAAATTACATTTTTCCAAACAAAAAATTCTGGTTTTCCAGTTCAACATGACTTTGTTTTGAAATTTAAGCTAAATAGACTGAACGGGGAGAGGGGGGTTAAAAAAGAGGAAGGCCACCTGGTTTTCTTCCTGAAACACAGTATTTCAGTGTGGTTTGTTTCTTAAGTGTTGGGATCAGGAAAGATAAGATGAGATCAGATGAGCTGGGATGGGGGACGAGCTGGGCAAAGTTGATTCTTCCCCTACAACCAAAGTCTGTTTTTATTTGGTCCACCAATTAAATCCTTTTCTGTAAGGTAAGTTGGCATAGGTCCCTTTGTTCCCACATTTTCTTGTTTAGCAAGTATGATCTCACATAGGCTGGGTCTACCCTGACGGCAGCAAATTTGCCGCCATCAGATCGATTGCTCTGTCTGTGTAGACCCGCTCAGTCGATCCAACAAGTGATGCAGGAAAACCACCCTGGTAAGTGGTGTAGCGCTGCATTGAAGGGAACGCTCTTCTCTTCCACGCAGTGCAGGGTGGACGGTGCATGGAGGAGACGCTGCGAAGTCGACAGGAGATACGCAAGTGATTTACGTCACTTGCGTATCTCCCGTCAACTGCTGCCAAATCCCAAAGGTAAGTGTAGACCGGACCATAGTCCTTAAATTATATCAGTAGGTCTGGGTTGTTTGGAATAATACAGTTTCTCTAGTTTTCTTGCACCTATAATAACATTCATCATCGTAAATAACTTGACCTATTTTTCATGGCTATTGTAGCAGTTTATGAACTTCGCATACTTTTTATAACTGAGTTTGTGCAATGTTTTAGGTCCAATAATCACACCAGACTGCATGGGAGTTGTAATTTTTCTGTCTCAAGTCCCCAAGGTCCTCTGTGGACTGAGCTCCCCAGCCAGGCTACATCTCCTTGACGCACCATGGCCAGGTATTTCTGTGATGTACTCATGACCTTCAGTTTGCATGGGGGAATGCTGTGGTGCATCATGGGATAGGGAGCAGGGAGCACAGGAGAAGAGACGCTTAAGGCACTCAAACTACAATTCTCCTGAGGCATGGCAGCAGAGTTTTCAAATTGAAATATTTTAGTTTGCAGATGAAATATTTTGTCATTTGAATTTTTGCCAAAAATTGGAATTTTCCATGGGGAAAAAACCCACCTTTTTCCCAACCAGCAGTGGTGTAAAATCTGGTTACCTTATGCTGAAGTCTGAGACTAGAGAGATGGCACATCAGACCTGACCCTGTGCTTTTGGGGATCCCACACAGCTCTTAGACCTGTTCCAGAGCCAATTGAAGTCAATGGAAAGACCTCATTTGGCTTTGAATCAGCTGTTAGTGAGAGATGCCGGTATCGGTCACAATTGTGAGAGGCACTGATAAAACAATAGCATAGTTTGAAAAATGGCATTGAAAATTCTCGTCTAGGATTTATTAAGGTGTCAACAGTGCTAGTCACTGCAGATTTCCTTTTATGGGAACCTCAGAAGTAATTTTGCTTTGAAAAGTTGGGAGTTAATGTTTTGTGGCACCTTTTATCTTTCTTTTACTGGAATTGCATGGCATATAAATATGCATGCCCAAAGAAGTAAAATCAATCAAGACATAATGACTTATTCGATAGCATAGACTGGGAAAGAGGGCAAAGCACTGAAGAATAATCAGAGGCATGCTGGACCTGATTCTTCCCAATTTGGGTAGCTGCAGCTTCCATTGGTGTACCTGAAGGAAGAAGTGGATACACTGCCTCTATGAATCCAGGCAAAAACCATGGGCCTGAGTCTCCCTCCCCCCACTATTTACACCAGTGTAATCCCATAGATTTAAAGAAGTCACTCCTGATTTATACTGCTGAGAATGAGAGAAGAATCAGACTCTATAAAGAATACCTTCTTTTTAAAGGACAAAAAAGTTATGTGTAAATAGAATACAAACAATTTTAGAAAGCAGGAGGCTTTTCATATAGGAAGGATGCTCTATGGTACCATAAAAGACCTATAATGATTGTTAGGTAAAGCCACATGCCTGTGACATCCATTTTCTATGATAACAACAAAATACCAGATTAGGGAGGGAAAAAATTAACACAAAAATTGATTATAACACAGGTGTCAAGTAAGTTAACTTTTTTTCTTAATAGCAAGCAACTCCGGCTGTTTTCCTTTTGAATGTTCTACAATATTTTCTTTCTCTAACCTTCACTTAATCTGCATCCAAAGAGCTCTTCACTAATAAAGTTTCTCTTTCATCCCCTTTCACCTTGTGGAATTTGCATAAATTACAAAAGGCAAATTAAGCTAGCTCAAAACAATATTAACAGACCAGAGCTCCTTCCCTAATTAAATCTCAACAGATGCAATGGGATGATGGCAAGACTGGCTGTGAATATATCAAGTTGTTCTGATGACACTAATACTCTTTATTACGGGTAGGTATAACCCTTTCTACGATCTCATCCACGGTTACCCTTTTCTTGCCCTTCAATTACCAGGCAGGACATATGGTAAATTAGATTTCTGCATGTTAATTTTTTCCCTTAATTAACATCCATTAAGATTATATGTTGCATTATTTAGTAGATGATTTTGTGCCTATGATAACTCAACTTAGTTTGAGAGAAACACATTTGTTTTTTAGAGAGGTATTTGTACCCCACACTCAACTCTCCCCACCTTGTGTTACAGTTCCTTCCCCTTTGGCATTATGGTTCAGCCCTGTTGTTGAGGAGCAGGGATCTCCCCCTGGTTCTGGCATGAAGTTTTGAATGGGCTTTGGGCACACACCAGGGACATCTGTGAAGTCTAAGAATGTCTGTGGGGGTCTTTCACAAAACTATAAACTTATTAACCAACACTATAAGACTTTATCGTAATGACATTTGGTTCCTCCTAAAACCTAAATCTAAGCTTCTGGGTTTATGGGTTACTCAGGACAGACCAGAGCCATTGCAGGCTAGTCCACAACATCAGGGAGTTGTAACTGTCTCCTGAAGAGGATATGCCCAGTGGGTATCAAACCCACGCTGTGGAGAAGGCCAAATTACAATTTTAAATTATGGCCCATGGACAGAGGCTATAAAATGAAGGCCACCTACTACCCTCAACACACAGCTGATCTGCCTCTACTAGCTCCAGGCCCCTTGCACATGCAATTATAGTACCCACATGGAGCGTGCATTGCACAAATTGGGTGAGCAAATGCATGGCCAAGTCATTTGAGAATCTGGTCTTTATACCATCATCACACATAAGGCCAGCACTCTACTGACCTGACTGGATCCGTTCACACCTATCTGTTGTTTCAGGCTGTCTGTGGCTTTGTTCCATCCATTCGCATACTGACAGCTACCTTTCCAAGCATCAGGGCTTATGGCTACAGGACTGGGTTCTCCATGGCTTTGTCCCTCATGGCCATTCACACCCAGCTAAAGGGAGAACCAAGTGGGTGTAAAATGTGATCAGAGCAATATGGGAGCATTTACCCCACCCTTTGCACAGGTGTAAGTGACTACACAAGGAGCAAGACAGTGGAGAATTGGGCCCTTTCTAAGATTGAATCTGTGAAGAGGGCTGGATAGATTCATTTAGCAGGTCAGGAATACAACACTCCCCTCTCACAACATAGCATCCTGTATCTCTAAGGATCCAAAAGCTCTTTACAAAATACTTTAATATATATCCATATCACTGCACCAAACACTGAACCACATCCCAGTAGGCATGTAACAGGTCTCAGGCATGCAACACGACTCCAAAATCATAGAATCATAGAATATTAGAGTTGGACAGGACCTGAGGAGGTCATCTAGTCTAACCCCCTGCTCAAAGCAGGACTATCCTCAGCTAAATCATCCCAGTAAGGGTTTTGTCAAGCCACAGCTTAAAAACCTCTAAAGATGGAGATTCCACCACCTCCCTAGGTAACCCATTCCAGTGCTTCACCACCCTCCTAGTGAAAAACTTCTTCCTAATGTCCAAACTAGACCTCCCCCTTTGCAACTTGAGACCGTTGCTCCTTATTCTGTCATCTGCCACCACTGAAAACAGCCTAGCTCCATGCTCTCTGAAACACCCTTTCAAGTAGTTAAAGGCTGCTATCAAATCCCCCGTCATTCTTCTCTTCTGTAGACTAAACAGGCCAAGCTCCTTCAGCCTCTTTTCATAAGTCTTGTGCTCCAGGCCCCTTATCAGTTTTGTTGCCCTCCGCTGGACTCTCTCCAATTTGTCCACATCCTTTTTGTAGTGGGGAGTCCAAAAATGGACACAATACTCCAAATGTGGCCTCACCAATGCCAAATAGAGGGGAATAATCATGTCCCGCAATCCTCTGGCAATGCTTTTGCTAATGCAGCCCAATATGCCATTAGCCTTCTTGGCAACCAGGGCACACTGCTGACTCATATCCAGCTTCTTATCCACTGTAACCCCCAGGTCCTTTTCTGCAGAATGTCTGCCTAACTCGTTGGTCCCCAGTCTGTAGCTGTGCATGGGATTCTTCCATCCTAAGTGCAGGACTCTGCACTGGTCCTTGTTGAACCTCATCAGATTTCTTTTGGCCCAATCCTCCAATTTGTTTAGGTCCTTCTGTGTCCTATCCCTCCCCCCTAGCATAGTGCCATCTGCAAACTCGCTGAGGGTGCAATCTACCCCATCCTCCAGATCATTAATGAAGATGTTGAAGAAAACCGGCCCCAGGACCGACCCCTTGTGACCAGCTGCCAGCTAGACAAGGAGCCATTGATCACTACTCATTGAGCCCTTTGCTGTAGCCTGTTCTCTATCCATTTTATAGTCCACTCATCCAAAATAAGATGAGAGAACTGCCACATCCAAATGATGGGATTATAGGCAGGTAGAATGTAATTCTGTGAATGGCTTGTGGACATTACACTGGGCTTACACCTCCACTTCTCTTGCAGAAAGTGGTAGGAGAGTTTAATGGTCAGGAATTGTCTCATCTGAAAGATAATAAATTGTGATAATAATATGGGGAGTGGGGGGAATGGAGAAAGGATGCCTAGGGTTATGAGTAGGGGAAGGTGAAGGCTCTCTATTAGATTCTGGCATAGCCATAAAAATAATGGCAAGGGGCTACCCAGGATTTGGAATAGGGAATAGGGAAGTGAACAAGTAGTTTAGAGCACGGCAATTCCTAAGATTGAAGAAAAAAAGAAAAGTGCCCTTCATAGACTAATAAATTAGGGTTGGAAGAGACCTCAGGAGGTCATATAATCCAATCCCCTGCTCAAAGCAGGGCCAACCCCAACTAAATCATCCCAGTCAGGGCTTTGTCAATCCGGGCCTTAAAAACCTCAAAGGATGGAGATTCCACCATTCCAGTGCTTCACCACCCTCCTGGTGCAAAAGTTATTCCTCTTGAGAAAAGGTTCCAAAAAGTTATTATCCAACCTAGATCTCCCCCACTGCAACTTGAGACCATTTCTCCTTGTTCTGTCATCTGGTAATTCCTTTTTGGGAGTTGCTGATCAGCTTCAGTACGTACTGATGCCAAAGAGTGTTGAGAATGCTCAGGATGGGATCCATATAGAATACGTCATTGAAAGTCATCACAGCCAACAGTGACGTTCTGGATGTTTAATAGTATTCAGCTAAATTAGACTGGCAGCTGCCTGGAAAGTCAAACATGATCCTAGACACAACAATCCACCTCTTGATGTTATGTTCTTTGAGCAATGGGAGCCAGGGGATGTTATGATGGGATAGTTTAATTTGAGCAATTGATTTGGATTATCGGCAGATAAGTCTGCTCAATGGTCTGTGGGAATGCTGGATGGGATGGGAATTGAGTTACTGCAGAGAAATCTTTTTTGGGTGCTGGCTGGTGAGTCTTGCCCACATGCTCAGGGTTTAGCTGATCGCCATATTTGGGGTCGGGAAGGAATTTTCCTCCGGGGCGGATTGGCAGGGGCCACGGAGGTTTTTCGCCTTCCTCTGCAGCATGGGGCATGGGTCGCTTGCTGGTGGATTCCCTGCAGCTTGAGGTCTTCAAATCTCACTTTTGAGGATTTCAATAACTCAGTCATGGGTTCGGGGTTGTTATAAATGTGTATGGGTAGGGTTTTGTGGCCTGCCTTGTGCGGGAGGTCAGACTAGATGATCATATTGGTCCCTTCTGACCTATGAGTCTATGAGTCTATGAGTCTATGAGTCAGTGCTATTAACAAGTCTTGGAAGAAGTAAGGACAGATGGAGCTGTGTTTTCAGCAAGTTAACCTCTCCTAAGCACTCCCTGGAAAGCAAACTAACAAATCAGATCGATAGTGAAACCGTGAAGAGGCAAAAGTTGACAGGTGGTAGGAGGACTATTAAGAAACAGGGTAAAGGTCTCTTAGGTGGGTATATAATGGGCTCTATGCAGAGCTGACAGGATTCTGTAAACTTGAAACATTCTGGCAACTCTAGAAAGGATGAAAGGAAAAAAACAACCCCTACCTTCTAGCAGTCCTCAGTAGGGCCAGGTCTGGGGACTCAACAGATGTGATGGTTCTGGTTCAGCGATAGTCAGCAGTAGGACTTTATCTCATCCATTTACACTGATACAGCAACATCATTGTAAATCACTGTTAAGAACTGTCCAGAGGCTATTATTAAAGCTGCTATTATAAAGCTGCTCCTAACCAGTGCAAGGAAGCTGGTAAAGGCGTTTCCCCAGTGGTATAAACATTGACCAAAAATGATACACTGAACACAGCGAGGTTGGTCAACCCACAAGCCACTCTTTGGAGAATTTATGTTTGGACAAGAATCACTTTGACTTTGAATTCATTTCCAAGTCAGGAAGCCACCAAAACTCATCAGGCAAAGCTGTGGCTGTCTCGTTTGCCATCTTGTAATCCCTCAGGAGTCTCCCCAGCCCCAAATGCTGTTTACTTTTCAAAAAATGCTGCAGCACCAGAACACACATACACACACAAAAACCCTCACAGACAGTAGCAAGGAGAGTGATCCTGCTTTCCTCAGATTCAGTGAAAGCTTTGCCATAGATTTCAATGGGAGGAAGGATCAAGCCAAAGGTAGCACATGACAAAATGAGATCCTGACACTACCGGTACTTCCATTAACACACTGACATTGGCTATCCACAGAGAGAGCACCATTATATTAGTGCCATTGTATTGTCTGCCCTCAAAGCAGATAAGCAGAAAATAAAAGAACAGATTCCCTGTGTATTGTCTGCTGTATCATTGTGCAATGCAGAGAATCCAAGAAAGAAGGCGATTTGGACTGCGTTGCGAGCTTTACAGTTTTGTAAGCAAGTCTCCTCTGTCCTTAAAAATAAAGTAATCATCCTGGTAGGCTTGTAAACTCTATACTGCTCAGGAAGACTGAAGGAAGTGGAGACTCAGCCCGCAGCTTCCGCGCAGTTGCCCACATTCCTTGCCCAGCGAAGTACAGTGATTATTCATTGCAGGGCTGAAATTTTCCCCCAGGAGTTTGAACTGAGTGGGAAGAAGGCAGGGAGCCAATGGATGGGACAGACAAGGAGCTATCAGAAGGAGTATCTCTTTGTTCGTGGGATGTGGAGAGTTGAGGGCGTGCAGGGAGGTCAGGCTAAAGAGGAGGAGGTTGCCACCGTAAAGGTGAGAGCTACCAGCCAAAGCATGAAAACTGTGGAGTGGAAGCAGGGACACAATGGATGGGGCAAATTTAGACATGTTAGCTACATATGCTTGATGGTTTTAAGTTGGCCTAGCTTTTAGCGGGCCAGAGCACTCAGAGAGACCGTGGATGATGCCATGAGCATCCCATTCAGCATATGCTGGGAGACAGATTTTTAGAGGCTTTAGTTGTTGCTCAGTTGAGCAGAGCAAAGCAGCCCACAGGCTACTAAAATTTATTCTCTGCTCCTTATGCGTCCTATTGCGTGCATGGGGACACCTTAGTGCCTAAGAAATTAATTTACAGCAGCTGACCAGCTGAGCTGGGAGACACCAAGGCTAGCCAGGACTGAGACGCCAAGGAGGCGCTGAGCAAGGAGCTTAGGCACCTGAGTGGCTGACCAGGTGTGCCTGTCTGATGGGCCAGAGAAAGGCATCTTCCTCCACTCCTTCAGTAACTCAGCCAGAGGTTATGGGTCTATTACAAGAGAGGGTGGGTGAGGTTCCATGGCCTGTGATGTGCAGGAGGTCTGATGAGATTATCTTGATGGTCCCTTCTGGCCTTAATGCCTATGAGTCTATGAGATCCTCAGCCCTGAATCCTGCCCTGGGGTTAGGCACCTAAAAAAATGTAGCCCATGCCCTGGCATTCAAAACCTTCTCTCTCTCTTGCTCTCTTTCTCTCTCTTCCCCCCCCCATCTCTTGTTCACACAAAATTCCCTTCTGATGCTCATCCAACACTTCCCTGTGCCCTCCAGCTGTCTTCTGTGTGGCTGCTGTGTCCAAAATGTCAACGGCATCCATCTGCCTGTTTAGGTGCCTATATCCCTTTAAGAATCTGGCCCTTGGTGTCTTTCTGAACCTCAGAATTCCTATACCGCTATTCCCAGAGTGGTATAAAGGGGTCCTTACTGTCATTGACCATTCAGGCCAGATAGTCCACACACCATAGTAGTTCAACTACAGCTGTAAGAGAATGGTATATATATATAAATTCAAATATGCAATCTACTTCCTTTCAATCACTTTTCTCTCTCCAGGACATAACATGCTAGCTAAAAGTTTCTGAAATGCCAGAGGCATTCAGTTTCTCTAATGGTAAAAAGGAGCCCAATCTCTTAAGGCTTTTATAATTGACAGAAGGTGATGAAATAGCAAGTCAAGACAGGTCTAATAGAGATAGGAAGAGCCCTAGGTGTTAAAGCCATAAAGTTGATTTGCTTTATTGTGAGTAAATGGAATCAATGCTCTACATCATTATTTAAATGCTGTCATTAAATGTGGAATTTGGGAGCTTAGTGGGGTCGCTGGTCCATAGCCAGAAAGATTTTGGTCAAGGGAGAGAAGCAAGGACCAGAAACTCAACTCATCTGTAGGGCACTCAAGATCAGGGGACAAGTTTATCCCTGGGGTAACACCAATGAAATCAATGGAGTCAAAGCAGAGACTAATCTGTGTGCATGAATTGGGAGCGTTCCATCTTCATTTTGTGCTGTATTATAGACATGTTTTCTGGCCTCTTGTGCCTCCGTTTCCTGAGTCATTTTCAGGATAAGATGTTTGGCTAAAAATTGAAATCGGATTTTAAAATAGTCAAATTCTGGAGCCGTTATATAATAATATATTTGTATAGCGGTGGTGATTAGGAACCGCCGTTATGGGTCAGGGCCCCATTGTGGTAGGCACACTGAGTAATGCACTACTCTCAGCAGGCCACTATAGTTCGTAACTGTGCTATTGACTGATCGGCTAGCGGGACCTTGAGAACCTTAGGCAAAGATGAGACTACAGTGCATGAAGAATTAGGTACCATTCAACATGCATATGGGTGGCAAAATTGGGCCCCAAATTCAAAATGGTGAAGTGGGGGAAAAGCTATAGAAAGAGCACAGGAAAGGGTAATTTAGATATGTTGCTTTCCCAGTTCTGGAACAAGTGTTCCAGTGTGTGAGTGATTAAACCCTTCAAGAGAAAGGGGTAATGTTTTCCAAACTGTGGCTTGATTAAGTAGGCAACTGAAATGGGCTAAACACTTACTAAGATGGGTCTGCTTTTCATTTGGCCAGAGGAAACCATTGCCTTGAGTGAGATAGGCCCTCACTCCACATCTTGTCCCATTGGTTTCAATGGGACCACTTGCACAGTCAGATACTAGGCAACGTACCTTAAAGGTGTCAGGTTCAGGCCATAGATACTCCTGATAAGCTCACTTGGCACCTATCTGTAGCTTAGGCACCGAAACACGTTTACAAATCTGGCCATACGTGCCTGCTCACTTCTGAAAACAGGACTTAGGCTTTTAGGTCACTTAGATGCTTTTGAAAATGTTACTCCCTGGGTGCCTAAACAAGCATTCAGGAGACTAAATTCCGGCAGCCATGAAAAAGATGATAGTGGCCAAAGAAAGCTAGAAGCAGCAATGCCTTCATTTTGGTTTTAAAATTATATATGCAGCGCAAGTGGCTCCTTTCTATAACCCCTGTGCGGACACATAGCTCGGGGAGGCAGTAAGCTGGCCAGAAAGGCAGGGAGAGGTAAGGTGCACTCCATGAAGAAGTATATTAGTGACTGGCCAGGAGAATCCATGGTGAAATACAACCCCACCTAACCCCCAACTCAGCCGTGTGCACATGGCATGTTCATACCTACAGATATTAACAGTGCTCTCCTTAATGTAAGTTGGCTAAGTCACT
Source organism: Mesoclemmys tuberculata (assembly GCA_007922155.1). Taxonomy (NCBI): domain Eukaryota; kingdom Metazoa; phylum Chordata; order Testudines; family Chelidae; genus Mesoclemmys; species Mesoclemmys tuberculata. The sequence continues at coordinate 6,164,496 of ML675632.1, read as the reverse complement.
ACTGTATCTCTTAAGTAATGAGAAAGCATAAGCTTTCAGTGGCTCTAAATTCAATGATAAATGAAGGCTATTATTTTGGAGGATGGTAGACAGTAATTATTGCTGTGATAAGAAAAGCAAGAGACTTACTGCATGTCTACTGTTAAAGGGAGGAGAAAGATAAATATATCTAACTGCAGCGGTACAACAAGCTTTCCACAGCCATTAATTTGGGACGCAAGAAAGGAAGTAAGGAGGCTTTTAGAATTTTACCTTAGGATAATTGCTACAAGGTTTTTCAAAAGCTGAGTGCAGGGCACCCGAACAGTCAATAATCCAGTGATGTGTATCCTTCCTTTGGTGAAGATACATGGCTTATAACTCAACACGAAATACTGTGGCGTGGGACATGATTTGTAAGGGAGTTTTTCATTTTCATGTGACAGTTTTTAAGGTCAAGCTCAATAGCTTGTAATTGACAGGCTCTTTATCACTTTGGAGAACACGGAGTAATCAGCAATTTTCAATTTGATGTCATGTCACCGACGCATTTAAAGAGAAAGGTATCCTTATTCCAATAGAGCTTTATAATGCATATTTTTAAAAGGGAAACCTGTCTTGAGCAATCCATCTAAGGACCAGGAAAATACAGATAAAAGAAAACTGCACAGGGATACTCCAAAGTTGTTGCTAAAACAGAGCTTGCCTTTTGTAGGTGATCTTTAATGCAGATTCCAATGTACATACAAACCATACTGATATAGGAATATTTCCCAGTCTCTTTCAGATCTTCACTTACCAAATCAAATAGGGATAGATTTTGCCACATTTATACTGAGTAATACCTTGTTCCATGAATCACACCACTGAAATCTGCAGTACTTGTGAATGACAAGAGTGGCAAAAACTGGCTCATAACAAGTACCGTGTACCATCAGAGGGCTTCAATCCTGCATGGTGCTGAGCGTCTCCTGTAATGTTCTGAGTTCAGTGACTGCAATGAGAGTTGAAGATGTTCAGCACCTACTCATAAAATATGCTCAGCACTACAAAGGATCAACCCATTAGAAAGTAACATCTCAGGGGAATTAGCTGGCTCAGGGAATTGTTTATAGGATACACTGTCTGATTTTTTGATTAATCCAAATTAAAGTATTAGTGCACAAATCTGTTACTGCAGCGGCTGTAGATGGTCTACGTGAAAGCATAGGCAGCCTCAGTTTCAGTCCTACAGGAGGGGTGTCCATGTCATGCAAATAATCCAGTTGTTATTAGCTACCATTGCTTCTGTCGGTCTCAGATAGAGAGATCAAGAACTGAGGCATGGGGGGGAGGATAGGGAAAGGGGGTAAGCTTGTCCTGACATAGTCTGGACAGGATTTGTCCTGTGAGTACACAGAGGACTTGCATTGCTGGAGCTTTTAGTCTGACAGTTTTCACAAGCACTAAATCGAAAGCAAAAAGAATGCGAAGATGCATTTTCTAGACTGCTGTTGAACTGGGCAATGACTGTTACGCTTCTGTTTGAAGAATGCTGTTGATAGACTAATGATAACAAAAGATCCTCCAGGTCCATTTATCCCAAATACTATTCTGTCAGTTACCTTAATTTCCAAAGCCTTTAACAAATAATGGACTGAAGAAACATGGGGGAGTCTCATTTGATGAAATGGAGCTCGCATGACATTTTCAGAAATTTCCTAGTCAATCTGGTGATAACGGAATTCACTGTGACCACAGTAGGTAATGTTACTCCATTGATGAAAATGAAATGTTTGTGGATATATTTAACCTATATGATATTAAAAGGGTTTTGTCATTAGGTTTTTGTAATGTTCAGTGGATACTTCAGCTTAATTATTGCTCTCAGATGTACTTGAATAGCTGGCCTTGAACTAAATTTTCATTCAGTGGTTTGAGTCTTACTATAGCCAGTCAATGCAAATACAAGACAAATATAAATCAGTTAAAATTTTCAAAAGCATCTAATTAATTTAGTTCCAGAGGGGTAGCCGTGTTAGTCTGTATACAGCAAAAACAAGAGTCCTGTAGCACTTTAAACACTAACAAATTTCTGCGGGCATAAGTTTTCATGGGCTGCAACCCACTTCATCAGATGCATGAAGTGGAAATCACAGATAGGGGGTATATATATACATCCAAGGGTAAGAAACATAACAATGGGGAGGGGAAGTGCTAACAAAGTCAGTTCAGTTAGGGTAGATGAGGCCTATTCCCAACTGTTGATTAGAAGGTGAGAATGTGTGAACAGTGACAATTACTCTTGCAATGAGATAACCATTCCAAGTCCCTATTGAGACCCAGTCTGATTGTGTCAAGTTTGCATATGAGTTCCAGCTCTGCAGTCTGCACTGCAATTAGACCCACTCATCTGGCCTGTGCCAGCTGATCCAGTCTTGTGGGATTTGGACTAATGGACTGCTTACTTGCAGTGTAGACTTTTGAGATCAGGATGGAGCTGGGGCTACTGTCTACACTGCAATTAAATGGCCCCTGAGCCCAAGTCAGCTGGCATGAGCCAGCCATGGGTGTCTACATGCAGTGTAGACATGCCCAGAGTATTGCAGACTGGATCACAAAAAGTGCAGGAGAGATCTATATAGACATATAGTAAGAGCTGAGAAATTCCCTGGCGGAGACTTGCTAGTGGAGTATAAAACCAACAAGCAAGTGGGGGAAGCTCCTTAAGGCAAAGGAGCTATGTAAAATAAAAATAAGCTGTCAGCTACCTAAATTCCTCGCAGAAATCAGAGGGGTAGTGCATAGTGCTCCATCTGAAATGTCAGAAGAGGAAATACAACCAGGAATCGGTGACGATAAGGTGAAAACTGCTTGGACTCTAATTAGCAGAAGCGCATGTAACAGATCTAATTAGCAGAAGAGGTGGTCTGGTCACATTTAAGGAAAGGATGCTACCAGATACAATAACTTTAGGATATCAGATATTCTGAACTAAGCTCCATATTCCTTCCCTGTGAGATGCTTGCTACAGCTGTCGAAAATTTAGTGACAGCAAATAATTGCAAAGGGAAAATACAGTGCAATAAGTGTGGAGCTGAACATTCATAAGATAATGGTGAGGAAGAGGACAGAAGAAAAATGTTGCAGCTGTGGAGGAAAACACATATGGAGCATATGGAGGATGTTTTGAGGCAAAGCAAGCGAGAGAAATACAAAAATCCAAAACATCTACCATCTCATACTAATAACATCTCATATACAGAAACTGCGAGGAGATAGGAAAAAGAGGAGAAAGCGAAACCTGATGTGGATAAAAGGACTATCCTGCAACAAATTGATAGGAAGGAATTAACAAGTGACACTGAGGTAAAAGGAGATGATATTCTCTGATGCTGTCTGCATTGGAGTGACCCGTTATAATATTATTGATATCAATATTGCAAAATTACATTAATTCATAAGAGAGAGGCCATGTCAAGTACCAGTGGAAAGGTTATCATTTGCTAAGTATAATAATATTGTTTATTTGTATGTATCAGTTTTGTATTATAAGTTCTAAATATGTCTGGCATATTTGTATTTCAAACTGGTGCTGTGTTTCTGGGTGACCCTCCCAGACAGGATGGCAGCAACATTAAACCTGCTCAGTGGCCCATCAAGGGAACTCAAATGTATATTGAATCCAGTGAAAGAACCCAAGGGGTACACCTTACAAGTCACCAGAACATGTATAGACCATGCCTATGGACAGGGGACTCTGAGGCTTTTCCATGCCATGTGTTGTGTGGCTGTGTTTGGGACAAAGAATGCGCAAGCCTCTTGGCATAAACTATAAAATGCAGCTTCACCTTCTCCATCTGGTCTTCATTCCTGCTTCCTGTCTCTGGATCAACTCATCTACAGCTGAAACTGTGAAACAAAGCACTGAGACCCATCCAGGTAATGGGTGTACAGCAGAGGAACTGTACAAGCCTGCAAACTCCACAATTCTATTGAGAATCTGATATATGTGAACTTTAAATTCATTTGTATGTATCTAATTGCTTCGACTATTTAACATTTTTCTTACTGTTTGTTTCTTTCCTTTTATAATAAACCTTTAGTTTCAGTTACTAAAGGATTAGCTGGCAGCATGGTATCTTGCATAAGATCCAAACTCATATTGATCTGGTACTGTGGCTGACCCTTTGGGGATCAGAAGAACCTTTTTGGTAAAGGGAATAGAGCTTTAATAACTTATCTCTTTACTGGACCCCGTTGCTGATTGGGAGCCAGAGACTGAAATGCAATAAAGGGGGCTGTGTATTTCTTGTGATAGCTTCTTGAGAACCAGTGTGGGGAATCGGGAGCACTATTTGTGACTGGTTGGTGAATCTAACTGCAGTGTTAGCCATCAGTTTGAGACAATCTATTCTGATTTTGTAGCCTACTTTGCCCTTGGTATTTTCAGGTGGACTACCCTAGGAACAGACAGGTCACACATATTACTTATAGAAACAGAGCGATTCCTTGCGTTTATGATTGAAATAATAAATTGTACATATCAAACAGGAAAGAAAATGAGAATTATACTTAAAGCTGCTGAAAACTACCTATGGGCTAGCAACTTAGTGGAATGACTTCATACTTTCCCAAGTGAAAGAAATATTGAAGGTTAAAAGAATGATCTTGACTAGTTTCATCTGGAATAGGCCCATAGCCTAATAGTGCATAGGCAGGAATTAAAGAAAAATATCAGTGATATGACAACACAGCCTGATATAATACAGGGAGACGGCTAATCCACGATAAAATCCCAGGATATGGCATATAGAGACATGATAAAGAAATAGAAAAGGGGGGGGGGGTTGACAAAGTGGAGATGCTCCTAAAGTTTCCTCTGAGTGCCTGTGTGTGTGCCTCAATTTTCCCCATATGTATTTGGTGATGGGACCCAGGTGTGTGATCATTGCAGAGACCACTACAGGGAGGATGCGCCTTTCCCAGCCCCATGTATGTAGACCTAGCCAAGACCCCCTGCCCTGGCCCAACCAGCTGCAACAGGTTGTGGCAGATGGAGACCAGGAGGAGTGGTCACCATGCCTGGAAAGAGACAAAGGACAGGAGAGGGGTTAGGCAAGGGTTCTGCGGGGTGGCTGACTGGAAGATCCCAGTCCCCCATGAGAAGATGGGGGGCTGTAGGGCCTGAGAGTGTGTCTCTGAAACTCTTCAGGTGGTTGCTGCCATAACTTCTAATTAAGCTGCTAACAAAGTCCTTCTATGCTATGATCCTGAGATCTAACAAACCCTTATGACTTCCACACTAGCTGTGAATTGCTTCTGACTGCAAAGCGGAATGCATGGCTCCTTTGGGGCTTGGAATAACTCCTCACAGTCTCATCCAGGGGGACCCACAGAGGGAGCTCAGGCAGAGCAGGGTGCTGAACCTCCAAGGCCAGATTCAAGAGTCAGCTGCACCGGTGTGTGGAGACCCAAGGGGGCAGACCTCAAAGCACTAGAATCCTGACTGGTGGCGTCCCGAGTGGTTCCAGAGTACCGTCCTGGGGAGCTCCGTCACAGGTCGTCTGCAGCTTCATTAAGGATAATCTGAACTACCTTGAAGTAGAGGTTAAAAAGCTAAATATCGAGGATAGTCCTATTGAGATACCAATACAAAACAAGTCAGGGGCTCTAAGTCTTTATAACGTCTAGGAAACTAGAGGCTCTGGACCTTAAAAAATTAACTGCAGATGTCACATGCCGGTTCATTATCTGTGGTGATCTGAATAGTCACACTAGATTGTGGGGAAGTAAGAAAAATGATAAAACTGGAAACCATTTAGAGCAATTATTTGAAGAGAATAATTTAGTAATATTAAATGATGGAGCACCTGCCAGGTTCAATACAGCTCACAGAAGCTTCTCATGCCTGGATCTGGGAATTGCTTCTAGCATCATAGCAAATAAATGCAGCTGGGAATTTCACAGAGAGGAGAAACTGGGTAGTGACTGCTTCCTGACATTAATTACACAGCAAGGAAAAGGAAATAGTGAAGATGAGGATAATAGCTCTACTTGGAATCTAAAAAAAGCAAGTGGAAACTCTTTAGAAACAAAAGTCAGTGATATGTGAATGAGCAAAGCATAAATGAAGATATTGAGGAACTCTGTAGTAATGTTACTAAACGAATCAGAAAGACAGCCAGCCTAGCTGTTTTGAAGATATCAATTCTGCTTAAAGATAGGAAAAGTGTTCCTTGATGGAACAAGGAATGTGAAATGGTAATTAGTGAAAGAAATAAAGCATACAAGACAGCAAAAAATTCCTTAAATAGTGAGGACTTAATGAAATATATATAAAAAAGTAAGGTAGTTGCACAAAGGGCTATAAAAAGGACAAAAAGAGAAAGTTGGAGAACATCCTGAGAGAAAGTACATAACAATATCAGCAGAGATATATAAGCAAATTAGGAAAAATGAATGAAATAAAGAGTAAGAACCACATAATATCAAGCCTTGTTGTTGCAGGACCTGGAGTAATAAGCTCCAACAAAGAAAAAGTGAAAATCTGGCCACCATGTTTCAAAAAGTCAGTAACGATGAGGCTCAGAGGATAGAAATGGGGGAGCGGAAAAGAACATTGGTTAAGGCTAATTATGAGATGATGAAGAGGAGGGAGGAGGATGTTGGTATTATTTTACTAAAGTATGAGAGAACGCCAAAGCGTGATCAGAAGGAAAAGCACTGCACAGGGCAAGGATGACATAAGCTTCGACATTTTTAAACAGCTAGGTGAAGTAAGCCTGAGGTTTATACTAACAGGATATAATGACATATGGTGAAAAGGAGAAACACCTAAAGATTGGAAATATGCTAGTATTATACCAGTGAGAAAGCTGGGAAAGTTGTGCTCAAGGCATTCAGACCAATTGCCCTCACACCATGGCTAAGTAAAACCATTAAAGAATGATAATGGAGAGATTAGTAGCACAGCTAGAAAGAAAGAGGTTCATCGATGGAACGCAAAGTGGGTTCAGAAGAGGTAGGAGTGCTATTGAATACATTGTAAGATTAGAAAATGGAACACAAAAAAGCATAAGAACCAAAAAATTAATGGGAACAATCTTTCTGGACATAGACAAAGCCCACAATGTGTTATGGAGGGGGACTGCTTCACAAAGCGGCCTCCATGGGTGTCATAGGAAAAATGTACATATGGATAAGGAAGTACTTAAGGACCCCTCCGCCTCACCCCCTCACCCCCAAAAAAAAACAAAAAACAAAACGATACAAATTCAAACTGGGAAAGCTATTTCCAACACACAGTCAATTGTAAATGGAACTCCTCATGGGAGTGTAATTAGTCCAACCCTCTTTAATGTCATGCTAAATGACTCTGTAAGGAGATGAGTGCAGGGATCAGGATCATATTATTTGCTGATGACTGTGCCATATGGACCAAAAGCAGAAACCTAGGAAATGCCACCGAAAGTGAATCAATGATTCACTTAAGAAAAGTGCAGAATGAGGAAGCATGGGGGGGCTTCCAGCTCTCCATGGACACAACCAAGGGAATGATCTTCACAGCAAGGATAATCCTGGAAGATGTAAAGTTATATCTCTATGACCAACAAATAAATACAGTGAAAAATTAAAAATTCTTAGGTGTGATCTTTGATAACAAGCTCTCACTTGGAATGACCATACTGAAAAAATTAAAAATAAGTGCAAAGGTAGAACTAACTTACTTACAACATCTGGAACATCCTGGGGAACAGCTAAGAAAACAGTGGTAATGCTATACAGAGCACTAATTAGACCAATTGGATCAGCATTGACTACAAATCTGAGAAAACTAAACTATATCCAAGCACAGTCATTGCATATCACATGTTGTGTCTTCATTAACATGCCTCTGTGTGTGTACTACAGATAACAGCCAATGACATGCCTATCACTCTTAGACTGAAGCTCCTAGACTTAACCTTTTGGGCCAAAGTACTACATAATAGTGAAGATGAAAACATGAAGCTAATATATAACAATTGCTGGGAATTAAGTGGAGGCTGGGTAGGCCCCAAAAAAAAAAATCAAAATTCCGCATGTAAGTAGGGTACAGAAGCAGATAAAGGATCTTAATGAAAAGAAAAGATTGAAAGAAACCGAACGCTATCATTATGGGAAAAGATCACTGGAAAACCAGCCCCCTGAGATAGACCTGGAATTGTATAATGAAATAAATAAAAGGAGAAGGCTGATAGATATAAAAGATCGAGTAAATCAATATATTTGTGATAAGTGGGGACTTTATTGACAAATATATACAGATGGCTCCAAAGAGGAAGGAACAGAAAGAATGGGAACAGCTTTCTGCATGCCTTCCCTCAGACTCAAGAAACCTGTGAGGCTAACTAAGTTTTTAGCTGTCTTCTATGGCTGAGCTAACAGGGATTATTGCTAGCACTAAATTGGGCTTTAGATATGTGGCCAGCTACTATGGCCTCTCTGACTCCTTATCATGGCAGCAGGCAATTTACAGGGTTAATTCTGACAGCAGAAATGATATACTTAATCAAACGTTACTGCTAACAGCTGAACTGGCGCAAATGGATATAACCATAGTAATAGCATGGATCCCGGTGCCCACTGGGATAACAGGCAATGAATTGGCAGTCAAGCAAGAGAAAAGTGCTATTAATCATGAACAAGTTGACCCTTAAACAAACTGGCATTTAAACACCTAATAAAAAATTAGCTAAAGAAAGAATGGCAAGAACCATGGGCAAATGAAACAAAGGGGAAAAATGTCTGAGAAGTGTGCCCTGCGGTTCACACAGCTGACATAATCCAAGGCCTTGAGAGGAAGAGCAAAGTGGGTCTATTTAGAATTCTAACAGGGCATTGTGGATTAAATAGTAATTTATTTCTAAATTAACATGTACAAAGATGGATTATACATAACGTGTATGTTCAGGAAACAACAGAGCATGTCCTTTGGGACTGTAAATTCTGTACCAATGAAAGGAGGTGTTTATATCGAAAACTCAGAGGCCTGAAAGTACAAAGATTTCTTTGCAACATCTGTCAAAAATACAAGGAAAATGGAGTCCAATAAAAAAAGCTCTTCTGCAATTCTTTAAGAACACCAGGAAAAATGCAACACTCTAAGTTGTGAAAAAGCTACTACGTACAGAGCGTGGTGATCATAGACTGAGGAAGCAAATTTGCTACCCCACAAAACTGAAGGAGACTGCAGGGAGAAAGGGGAGGAACTCTGCAGTTCCTCTCTTGTTGTTAGAGAGTAGAGGAAAGGCCTAGAAAGAGACAGATGTACAGAAAGGCCAGGGAGGAGCTGTGGGGAAAAGACCTGAAGGAAGGCCAAAGTAGAAAACTCAGGAGGCAGCAAAGAGTTTGAGGGAGCAGTCCTTAGATGCTGGCCACAGGGTTCAAGGACTGGAACCAAGACGAGAGGGATGGCCTAGATTCTGCTTCCTGTCCACTGGAAAAGGTGGCATGGAACACCCTGACACAAGGAGAAGCATAGACCATGGAGCAGGGCAGCCAGTCCAAAACTGAATGGTGCTGCAACTTTGTGCCAGGTCACAATGCCTCTCATTCATATTTGGAGGGGGTGGGTGTAGGGGGTCACGGGCCAGGACGCTCAGGCGGGTGGGGGGGGGGGGGAGGGAGAGGGAGGTGCCTAAAAGGATTAGGTATGAGGGAGTGCTATGCCCGCCAACTTTAAATGGACCTCTGCAGACCTCAGGGGAAAAGACTATTGAGTTTAGGACCAATCCCAATGGAGAAAGCACTGGGAGGTGTTGATACCGGACACTTAATGATCATGTGGATACTAGTGAGACATGATACGCCTGATTTGCAGATCAATAAGGTTTAATGTGCAATAACTATACTAGTTAAATACAAAGCCTAAAAATTAACTACACTTTATCACACTCACTAAATCTGGAGAGCCAAGCAGTCACGCAAAAGGCTGTATTCAGGAACAGTTTTCTTCAGGGGCCCCGCCAGGGAGTCAGTGGATCCTCCGGTCCGACCAGCAGCACCTCCCGCAGAGTCAGGCGTTGATGGAGTGCACCTCCTTATCTAAGTGGTGACTTTTTATACACCTAATTACTTCTTTCCAATTATTAACTATTCTATTACCAACATTGGGTTCTTACCCTTGACTGCATTCCATTCTCAACATAATAACTGCAGTCATCAAAACAACATCTGGTGATGGGAGGGGAGGGGAGAAAGCATGACCCTTGGCAGTGGAAAAGTGTACCCCAGACGTTCAACGATAACGTGTCATTCCTCTCACCATTGTCTATGTGCAGCTGTAAGCATACATGTTATGTATTTTGTCTCATTATGTGCTGTGGTATGCAGAAACTGAGACATCTGCAAGGTGCCTCAGCAGTCCTATTTGTCTCTGTTAACTGGAAGATGTCAGGCTGCGAGGCCAGAATGGTCAAGCAAGCAACTTAAGCCATGCTAGGCCTCAAAACCGTAGATTGCACTGAACCTCCAACAGGAGGTGCTGCTCCACACAAGGACAACAACCCTGCAGACCACAAGAAAGGTCAAAGTGTCTGTGGAAACATTAACCTGGTTATGAGTGAAGAGTTATATTTATCTGGTTTTAGTTTATTGCACTCTGTTTACTCTGGAAGGGGAGAGACTCTTATTTGACCTGGCCAGAGAGCTGAGTCATGAGAACAAGCAGACAACCATGGGACCAAAGTGAACATTAGCAGGGGGTGCTAGGTGATGAAAGAGCAATTATGCAACAGCCATCCATGAGGGGCATACCAGCAATGAATCAACTGTTCCACAAACACCCCCTGTTATTTTCCGAGCCAATTTTTAATAAGCTTCTGTGACTTTTTCAGGTCAGCCCTCCATGTGCCAGGCTTTTCTCCTCTTTAATGGACAGCTCTCAGAATTGGAAAGCCAATTAGTTGATGTGCTCTCCCTTTCATCATTCCTCATCCTGGTTCATTAATAACAGAAAATTAAGCTACAATCCCACACTGGATTTGCAAAGCACAAAGGTAATATCTTTGCCTTCCATGTAGACCTAGGTAATTAAAACTCCGTTATTATCCAATTAATTATGCACCGTTTTCATTTGGGAAATTATTGCCCAATCCCATTATTATGACACAAGTGACCTATGCCACAATAAAATCTGTTTATTCCTTGAGGTATCTCCAAACTCGTATCACTAAGATCCCCTCCATCCTTAGTTTTCTCTCTCAGATCCCCACTATTCATGAGCTCTTAAGTCCTCATTAGTAAATTATCTTTAAATTTCTTATTCTAAAACTTTAAGTAACAATTCTTTCAGCATCATGATTCCCAATCCAAATTTGGTTATATTCATTGTTTTAACGTATGACTTCATGCAAAAAATTGAGTATATGCTGTCCTTTGTTTTGCATTTTCTTAGAGAGATTCCATGAAACTTCTGCATATAAAGCAGTTCTTCCAAATTATTGCCAGTGTATCTTCTATGTCATCTAACAGACTTCTGTTGAATAGGAATGTATATTTACTTTTCATCTATCAATATATTTTTCTACTAGACCTTTGAACATTTCGCTTCCAGGATCATTCAATCGCCACCCTTTTAATTGGCCTTAATTATCTTAGCGTACTGAAAAAACCTGTCCTGCTATTCTCTCTAGTTGTTACCAATAACATTTATCATTTATTTATAATTTATAATTTATCATTAGTTCAGCCTGGGCTTGATTCAGCTTGATTCAGAGCCCAGTGAAGTTAATAAAAAGATGCCTGTTGACTTCAATTGTTTTTGGATCAGGCCCGGTATGTTCAACTCAGCCATATACTGTCTATCACTAAAATATCCTCAGTGCTTATAAAAATGAAGGCCTTCTCATTCTTTCAGAATGAAAGGCACTAGTATATAAATACAACCTCTCAAACCCTTTTTTCAGGCACACCGTCTATGTTTAACACCAGTTTCATTCCCAGTTCTCTCATTTTATTAACGGAATCCCTAAAGATGTGTTGTGCACGTGTGGTTTTCTACTTAGCATCATGCTCTGGAATTAAGTACAGAATGTGTGACTTTCATAAGAGAACCTCTGGATTTTTATAGACTAGTGCCAAAATAAGAATGAAATCTTGGGATGTGTTGAGCCTTAATCCCAATGCCTGTTGAACTCAATAAGTGGGCATACTCCGCAGCACTTCTTAAGATCCAGCCCAATATTAAAACTTTATTTTCTTTTATTTAAAAGTTCAGCAACATTCATTCTTTTCAGCTCAGGTCAAGATTTTCAGAACTGGGTGCCCTAAATTAGCCACTTGAATTCTTATTCTTATTCCAGTGTCCAGTGGCTTGATTTTCTAAGCTGCTGAACAGCCATGATTACAACTGACTTCCATAGAAGCTGCTGAAGTTCAGCTTCCATAGTTGTACTTTTGAAGATCTGGCCACTTATTTAGGTGTCTGAATAAGAATTGAGAAGTATAGTTTTAGGCCTCTGGTGTTACCCGCAAAAATCAGATTCAAGACCCCCCACAATGGCCTGCCTATATCAGTAACTCAGCTGGCAATTTGTTTGGTTTTCGTAGGTGAAAGGCAGTCACCCGCTCCCCGAGGAATTGCCAGGATTTTCCCAAGGATTTCCCTCTGACCTTTGGAAAACTCCCCAGAACAGAATACCTCTGTTGACCCTTGGGAGGACACAGATACAGCCTTCACTTGAAGGATTGACACTCAGGCAGCAATCTTTGAAAACAAAAATATTCAATCCCTGATACAATAAATCTTAAAAGCATATACCAAGAGAACCTAATACAAATTCTATTAGCACAGATATGCACATTAAAATGCCCAATACTGCAGTACCATACAGATGGAAATAACTTTAAGTGGTTACACTCCACATGCGGTGTTCATATGTAGGATGCTCACAGCAGGTTCTGAAACATTAAAACTGTACACATTACAATAAACATACATACACAGACATCCAGCTTTATTATTCCAGGCATACACATTCATGCCTCCTATTTTCTCCTTATACTATGGTTGTCATCCTTACTTCTTCATCGTCTTCTCTCCCTCTGATCTGTCAAAATGGTCCTTCCATTCTGTCACGGCAACTGCCATCTTGCTCTCCCTGGCCATAACTGCTTAAAACTGTCTTTATTAGTTACTAAACCCATATAACTATAAATAATTACACAGTGTCATCACCCCAGTTTTAATAATTTAAATAAGTTTAATTCTGGTCTTTCCCTTGCTTCAACTAGTGGTGGCAGGGCAAAGGCACTTAATGCTGTATTCCTTACATAGAAGAGAGCAGCCGAAAAGTCGCTTGCGCCACTGGGGCTAGATTCACAAATCAGTTTAGGTGAGGTGATGCTAGCTCCTTCAAGTTCTCCTGTTGAATCTCCTCCACTGTAAATAAATAATTTAAAATGTCATTGGAGCAGGGGAGACTAGATCCTGAATCTCCCACGTGAGTGCTCTGACTAGCTTGCTATGCAGTCACTTAGCTTTGCTTATTCTTTGTGCCCAGTGTTGAAGCTGTTGCACTGTGGTTAAATAATGAACAAATAATTGGGCCAGAAAAAGCAGCATGAATGGGCCTATAGGCTGGTGGTTAGAGCACTCAAATTGGTGACCCAGGATCCAATCCTCCTACTCCGGTTCTTTGACCCAGGGAGCTCTTGATGCCATCTGGCAATGGCATAAGAATTACAGGAATCCTCTGGATCTTGCATTTACTTTCACCAAAGAAGGTCATAGAAGGTCTCTAATGCAAGGCTATGTCACACAGGCTCTCAGGGGGGATATGCTTGCTCTATATAAATATATCAGGGGGATTAA
>ML675632.1:6052479-6145680 GCA_007922155.1 Mesoclemmys tuberculata | reverse complement strand
CTAGATGATCATATTGGTCCCTTCTGACCTATGAGTCTATGAGATGTATATGTGGGCAATATTTAAGGAGTCGTGTATAAACTAAAAATTATGTTCTCTAGGCCTGTGAGTTAAAGACAGGACACCAAAAAGAAATCTGCATGCTCCTGGCAGGCAGAGGGAAGAGATGCCTATCTCACTCTGGCCAGTCATATGCCAATTGAGTTCACAATGGGCATCCACTCACAAGTCTGAGTGAATACTTACCAAGGATTGTGAAATCTTCAAAGATAGGAAATTAGCAGAGGTAAACAGCAGGTGGTATCCTGTTTAGAGGTAAGACAATGAACCCTTGAAACAATATCTGGGTCCAGATGAACCCCTAAGTATTCTTTCAATGTGGGAAGACAAGCTGCCACAGTCTTGAGCTTATCAAAAGCAGTGTCAGCCAAACAGGTTGAAAACACTAGGGAAAGAACTTGGGATAAGTGATTTTGTAGGAGCTCATGAACAAGGCAGTCCCCTCAATTAAATCTCTAGAAAGTGTGTTAGGATTTTATTTTATATGTAACCATTTTTTTCCATCACGCATAGCTTTTTATTTTGACTCTCTATTCTTTCTTGAATAAATTTCCTTAATTGAACTCAAGTAATGATGTGTAATACTAAAGGGGTGGGTTAAAGTAAAACTGGGAAATGGTAGTACACTGTTCTTTTGGGAACAGAGGATCTGAGGTTTAGGAGTACCCAGTGATCAGGTCCTGGGTACCATAGGAGAATACTTTGAAGGGACTTGGGGGTTGGGGGTGCATCTGTTGTCAACTTGCTAGGCAAAGACAGGGCTGGTGTAGCCCAGAGGGAAATTCTTGAGTGGCTGACAGGCTGGTTGTGTTAGGAAGCTAACATCCAGATAGTATTGGCAAGACTCTCTCAGTCTGCTGGCAGGTGATAACAAGATGACTCTCTGCCCTGCATGCCCAAAAAGCATCATAAGTGCCCTTTTAATATTATTTATCCACAGTGGAACAGCTTCCACAGGAGAGACTGAGGGAGCCCCACAACAGAATACCCTATAGTCCAGTGGTTAGAGCACTCACCAGTGAGGTTGCAGATCCTTGTGCAAATCCCTTCTTCCCCTCAGGTGAAGGGGGGGACTTGAACTGGGAGTCTTCCACAACTCAGGTGAGAAACTTAGGCACTGGTCTAAAAGTTGAGTCCTTCTCCCTGCCAAGGTTTTGTGGAAGCTTGTCTAGAGGGGCCCACTCTGGTAGGCAAGGTAAAAAGACTTCGTGGATTGGGCCCCACAGGCAATTTAGGTGGAGGAACATCAAACTTCTCTTGGTTTGTGCAGTGCTCTGGTGTTGAGGCATCAGGACAATTGCCTTAGGGCAGCAGTGTGCATGCCCAGAGGCAGAAACAGGTGCCTACAGAACTTTTACTGCAAACAATTTAGGCACTGAATGATTTTATGCATCTAGGGGGTTGGGGCGCTGCTAAGTGGGGGTTTTGTGAATCCCAGTGGTGCCTAATTCTGGGTTTTAGGTGCTTAAAGTGGCAGTTAACTGCCTAAGTCCTCTGGTGAATCCAGCCCCAGGTTTCAAAAGAGTTGGATTCAAACTCGTGCTGCTCAAAAGCTTCCATTTCAATGGTTTAATAAAATCTCTGACACACTGCTCAAAACAAAATTGTTCCTAACATTGATATATCATACAGTAAAAAATCAGTGCAAGGCTCTGTGATATTTATGTGCATATTTGTTTGAAATAGACATGTATATAGATTCCCTTATGAGTCCATGGCGTGTGTTTGTACCAAAGGCAGTTCCTCTCATATTTCATGTACTAGTCTCCTTTGCACTTGATCTATTGCAGTCAGTATGTAGCTAGTATTTTAAGATTGCTTATGGTATTTCAAGTAGTGGTGGGCAAACCTCAAATGAATCATAAGCATCTGCAGTCTAAGGTGCTTTACTGTTAGGTAACTTTACCTGATATTTAGAATTACACAGCCCCTAGCACAATGGATTCCTGATCTAGGACTAGGGCTCCTAAATACTACTGTAAATCAAATAAATAGATCAAGTGTGCACATTGCCATAACCATGTAAATTCCTTACAGTTAATATATAGCCCAATGGGTGACTCATTTCAATCTCAACCCCACAATTTAGACAGAGCTCCCCCTCTTTGCTTTGGTGAAACTAACTAATGCACCAATTAAAAGCCTGATTAAACTAAAAGGCCATGCATCCTGCCCTGATGATCACCAACTTTATTCACCAGTAATTGCTTTTTAAATGAGTGTCTGCATTTTAATATTCATGTGATTTGTTGATTAAACTATTTACACCCTTTCAGGACTCTGCATGCTAAGTAATATCCTCCCTTCTGTGACTTTTCTTTAGTTCATTATTTTTATAGCGTGTCACAAGGCAGGGTTCTCTCACCCTGGATTCCTTGCTGCAAACACACACCCCCTGGCAAGTTCCACACCATGTGCCTTAGTTACAGTGTGCTATAAAAGTTCTTGTTCCCCACAGCTTTAAACACCAGGTAAGAGTTAGAATCATAAAATCATAGAAGATGAGAGTGAAGGGAACTCAAGAGGTCATCTTAGCAACCCCTGCACAAAGCAGGACCAATCCCAACTAAACCATTCCAGCCAGGGCTTTGTCAAGCCAAACCTCATAAAACCTCTAAGAGTGGAGATTCCACCACCTCCCTGTGTGACCCATTCCAGTGCATCACCACCCTCCTAGTGAAAAACTTTTTCCTAATATCCAGCCTAGACCTCCCCCACTGCAACTTGAGACCATTGCTCCTAGTTCTGGCATCTACTACCACTGAGAACAGCCTAGCTCCATCCTCCCCGGAACCCCCTTTCAGGTAGTTGAAGGCTGCTATCAAACCCCCCCTCATTCTTCTCTTCTGCAGACTAAACAAGCTTAGTTCCCTCAACCTCTCCTCATAAGTCTTGTGCTCCAGCCCCTAATCATTTTCCTTGTCTTCCTCTAGACTCTTTCCAATTTGTCCACAACCTTTCTGTAGTGGGGGGCCCTAAACTGGACACAATACTCCAAATGAGGCCTCACCAGTGCCGAATAGAGGGGAATAATCACTTCCCTCGACCTACTGGCATTGCTCCTTCTAATGCAGCCCGATATGCTGTTAGCCTTCTGGCCAATGAGAGAACAGAGAGATCTCAACTCCCTGAGCTACTGGGTTTCTCTGACCTTCCAGCCTTCCCCACTCCTTCCTGTCTCTTTTAACTGTTCTCAGCTAACAAGCTGAATCATGTTGTTAATAAATAAAGCACCAGGTGATTAATCGATGATTTTATGCAGTGATGCTGTAGCTGTGTTGGTCCCAAGATATTAGAGAGACAAGCTGGGTGAGGCAATATCATTATTGGACCAACGTCTGCTGGGTGAGAAGTGCCTTTGGCATATCAGACTCTGTCTTCGCGACAGTAAGTAACTTCGCTACAGTAATCCCAGCCTTTGGGACCTCAAGGCGAGACGATTGCTAAACGTTACACGTGAGAAGAACTAGTACAATATAGTCTGGGGCATGTACAAGGGGGGGAAATTGCAGGGGCACTCCCCCTCCAGTAATCATCAGGTGCACAGAACTTCTCTAGCCCTGGGGCTGTGGTGACTGGGGAGGGGGAAGAGGGATTTCATGCCAGGGTGGGGGGAGGGAAGATCAAGTTGCTGGGGGCCAGGCTTCCTGGAGCCAGGATGGGGAGGAAAGGGAAGCGGTACCTCCTCCCAGGGCTGGGGCCAAGGCAGGGGCACAAAACTTGCTTCCCCTTTCTCCCCCCCCAGGGGGTCAAAGTTTAATTTCTACACACGCCCCTGAATGCAGCAGTTGGCCTCTTGGGTAGCGTGAGCTGCTCTGAGTATGTAACACCAGCGTCCAATGCACAGCACTAGATGTCTGTCTGCTCCAGGGTGCAGTTCAAGGTATAATCTGTAAAGTTGTTAATGGCCTGGGGCACAGTTATTTGAAGGCTCACCATTCCCCTTAGGTCCTGTCATTATGACAGTGAGCTACTGCTTTGCCCTGGCGGTTGGTTTCTAGGCTTGATCCATTCTCAGAAGAGATGACATACGTGAGGAGTTAGCACAGATTTAGAGCACTGGGAAAGATCACCTTATTTTGTTAGACCTTGGACCGTTCACGTGCAGCTCGCTTCATGTTTGTGTCAGTACTTTGTTTTTCAGTACTTTGTTTTTTTCCAGAGTCCAATATTTGGAAATGATTTATTATGTTTTTGAGTGTGACATCCCCAGGTTGTTCACATTCTGGAACCCAACTAGATGTACACCTAGGCCTTGCTAGTGACTTCAGGCACAGCCATGAGTAAGGGGTGGGTTGGAATTTGCACCACATCAGGAGGTTTTGTGGTCTTAACAACTTCCCTAATTTCTCCCTGGCTCCAGGAGAGAAACAATTTGCTGCTGGCCTATTTCAACAGTAAATTACTACCTCCTCTCCAGTTCCTGCATTGACCATGTAGTGGGAATAGGTGGGACATCTATTCCTGGCTCTCTCTCTGCTCACTTCTTACGCACCTGCTTCAGGAAATGGGTAAGAGGGACTGAAGCCCCACTTATTCTGGTGTGCCCAGATTCAAGAGCCAGCTACCCCACACAGAATGTAAAGTGGGGCCTCATTCCTCCTTACTCCCTATGTGAGTGTGCCAATCACGTCCTCATCTAGCCTGTCATTTCTAGTCTATCTATTCTGTATAGGTTCTCCCTATGTGGGAAATTGGATAGGAGTGGAGGAGGAGGGAGGTAGGATCTGGTGGATGTTAGACTGGGCAAAGGGGAACAGAGACCGGCTGGGAGTACAGGGCCAAGATTTATAACCACTAGTGAACACTCCCCACCAGAGCCTGGACTTGAACCCAGAAGTTTCAACGCCCTACATTCCTGTGGTGTCAGCAAATTGCTGTGAAACCCATTAGCAAAGTGTGTGTCTCATTCATCCCCCCTCCAAGTAGTCAGTCTGTGTAGAGGATACTGTAAACTCAAGTGACAAAGTTCAGAGCCTTCTATCTGACGGTCTGAACCCTGCTGATAACTCAAGTTTGAAATCAATATGATTCCACATGATTGAAATTCTGGGGGGCTTTTCAGGTAGTTTAAAAAATAGACAAGAAATTACAGTATAAAACCTACATTAAAAGAATGTTTATGTTCCAAAGTCAAGCAGTCAAAAGTTGGGAAATGGCAGAATTAAGCTTGTGCATGAAGAGTCATAGATTCGAAGGCCAGAAGAGACCCTTGATCATCTAGTCTGACCTCCTTGTAGAAGACAGACCACAGAACTTCCCAAAATAATTTCTAGAGCAGTGGTTCGCAAACATCATTCTGCCACGACCCCCTTCTGACAAGAAAAATTACTCCACGCCCCCAGTGTCCTGTGTTACTCTGAATAAATTAGTATTTACATGGCTGTATCTACAAGAAGTAGCCATTAAATAATTTAATTCAGAACACAGTCAGATCACACTCTATAACCAGCAGTAAAAAATGAAAATAGATATGCACCTAATGGGAGAAGTGCACACAACTGATGAACACAAATCCTTGAAGCAGGGCTCTGCGTGTCTGAGGTAAAGACCGAAGTCATCTTCGACAGTGAGAGGGGCCATGTCTTTGTTTTTCAGTGAGGTCAGTTCTGAAAAGCTGTCTGCACTCAGACAGGTGAATGAAAATGGCACAAGCGCTTTCAAAGCTGCAGATGACAGCTCTGGCTATTCTTCTCACACAGAAATCCAGAAGTTAGCAAGAGGTTGCTCAGAAAATCTCAGCCTCAATGTCTCATCACAGGAAAGGTCCATTAATGTTTCTTTCACTGTAAGTGACATAACAGCACCTGCAATCGCTTCTGCATTAAAGGGATTTCTAATCCATGCCTCTGTTTTCTGAAACTGTACGTCAAGGCTTTCCAGGTGGCTGCTGCAGATGGGTTGCAAGTCTTGCTTGGCGAGGCTTTTTCATGCAAAAAGTTATCAGTAAAAAAAAAAAAAGCTTCAAAACTGCCACCATCCACACGAGCATGCCACATGAAAAGTTTCTTGATCCAACTTTTGATCTTCCCAGTGAGACAAAAGTACACTTCTGTCACCCAAGTGTAAGAAAGCAGCAAGAGCTGCCATATACTCAGACCGAAGGCCATAGAGAAATGGTCTTTCACATACATGCCCAATGCAAACAGCAGCTGTGGTCCAAGCTTGAGACTCCGGGTGCTTCCTCCTACATTCTGATCTGACCCAGATTGAATATGAATCCCATCAACATCATTTTTCTAACAGTAGAAAATCAAAGTGACTTATTAGTACATTCCACTTTTGCAATACGTAAAAGGGAATTCTCTCTCACCAGCTGTTTATATTTTAGAAACATTTTTCTGTTTGCCTTTATCTGTCCTAACTATACTTCCTGCCCAGTACTTTCCTTCATTGAATTAAAGAGCAGAATTGAATCTTTGGAACAGTTAAATTACATTGGAAATACTCAAAACCACAGATGGCACAATTAAAATGTGAAGGATTAGTTGACAGACTGAGAAATGGAGACAAGCTAAGCTAATTTTTGCACTCCAGAGAGACTTGTGAAAGTGTCTTTGAAAGAACTACTGGGGAGTTTGTTTTCTTTTCATTTCAGCATAAACATTTCTTCTTTACAATGTTCACTTTATCTTGTATAAATTCAGTGGAGCTCCATTGGCTTCAGTGGATCTAGACCAGTTTCCACCAACTGCAGATCTGGCCCAGTTTGAGAGAAGGTTGATGAATCAGACCCTGGGCAACTGAGACAAAACAAAAAAATCTCAGACAATTTAAGGTACCAACAAAAAGTCCAGAAAATGTTTCCCTGCAATTAAATACTTTTCCTCTTTGAAAATATACACCATTGATGGCAAGGTTTTAACTGTAGGATGCTCTCCAAAAATATATCCCTGAAATGTATTTGCAGCAGTGAAAATATTACAGCTTGGTGATTAGAAAAATAGCATCTCTTTCATTCCGTTATTCTTGGGCACCTGAATGGAAGTGCAGAAAACAGGTTTTCTGAAGTACAAATAATACAGCTGGACAGGGAATTTAAATGAGGGGAAGTTCTAACTTTTCAGCTGACAGCTCCAAAAAAATAGTTAGGCAAAGATTAAAAAAACCTCATTAAAGTTTTTGTCCATCAACCAGACTAATGTTTTAAACAGAGTCCAAATTTTCACAGCAACAGGTGATCAAAGTCAAGGAAATTATTGTGAGCTGCAGCTGCCCAAAGAATTAGCGTGGGCAGTGGGGGTGCGAAGTATTCCCCCCCCCCAAACTCTCTAGTACTCTAGAGTTGTTTTGAGTGCTTCCGACTTGCAGAGGCAAAATCAAACTTACTGCCTGGGTGATACATCTCTCTCCTCACCCTAAATGCTTGGCTCTAGGGAAATTTAGTCCCAAGTGTGTACATTCACAGTGTGATAATTTACGGTATGACAGTATTTGGTCCGAGGTTCTGGTTTCATTGCAAAGTGGCTTCCATGAAACTCCAGCTCTTAGTTATTTCAGTTTTGTGAGCTGAAAATAACCTGCAAGTCAATGGGGTTAAGAAGCGGCCCGATGAATGACAGCCAGTGAATGAATTTGGTTTGGAAAAGACACATCCAGCTGTGAGCCACATAAGAAATGATGTGGGATAAAGACTCAAAACAAAAAGGACAGACAGGAAAGAGATAATAGCACATGAAGTTAAGGATGATACTGGATTGTTTTTCAGATCAATACTTTCTCTGACCTCAGTTTCATGATTCAGCATGTCTAATATAAATAACTTATAATACAGGTGAGATGTAGAGCATGGGTAGATGAGAGTCTGAGATGAGGGACAGTCAGGAGAGCTGAAAACCTGATGGTGTCATTCCAGATCCTAGCAGACAATTCATCACTTCTCCAAACAATTGTGCAATCTGGCACAATTAAATGTGAGTGTCAGTTTTTAATCCCTCAGTCTCTAAGGCAAAGAGTGGAACAGCAGGAGCTTTGCAAATCAGCATTTACATGGATTGGCAGAGGTGTGCAGGGAAAGCTCATCCAACACTATGAATGTCCCTAGCTGATGCTGTATCAGTTCTTTACCCTTGTGATCTAGATAATGGAGTCAGAAGCAATAGGAAGAATGAATTCATGAAGAATGAATCTTGCCAGACAAAGTTGATTGTGTTACTTGTTTTAAACAAAAACAGAATTACAAAATGAGCAAACAAAGGAAAACTGAACTAGTTCCAAATTAGCTTGGCTATGAACTCAGGTGCAAGAGATTTACTAAGAATATATCAGAAAGACAAAATAGGTCATACCGGTGGGGGAGTGGCATTATATGTGAAAGAAAGCATAGAGTCAAATGAAATAAAAGTCTTAAATGAACCAAACCCTACCATAGAATCTCTATGAATAGTAATTCCATGCTTGAATAATAAGAATATAGGAAGGTATATAAGAACTCAAGGAAGATAAGGCTATTGCAGAGAAACTAAATGAATTCTTTGCATTGGTCTTTATGGCTGAGGATGTGAGGGAGATTCCTAAACCTGAGCCATTCTTTTTAGGTGACAAATCTGAGGAACTGTCCCAGACAGAGGTGGCATTAGAGGAGGTTTTGAAACAAATTGATAAATTAAACAGTAATGTGTCACTAGGACCAAATGTTATCCACCCAAGAGTTCGCAAGGAACTCAAATGTAAAACTCTGGTACGTAACTAGTCTATCCTTTAGATTAGCTTCTGTACCAGATGACTGGAGGATAGCTAATGTGACACCAATTTTTTAAAAAGGCTTCAGAGACGGTCCCAGCAACCACAGGCCAGTAAGCCTAATTTCAGTGCCAGGCCAATTGGTTGAAACTATAGTAAAGAACAGAGTTATCAGACACACAGATGAATACGATTTCTTGGGGAAGAGTCAACATGGTTTTTGTAAAGGGAACTCATGCCTCACCAATCTATTAGAATTCTTTGAGAGGGTCAGCAATGAGGACAAGAATGATCCAGTGGATATAGTGAACTTAGATTTTCAGAAATCCTTTGACAAGGTCCCACACTAAAGGCGCTTAAGCAAAGGAGACAGCTATAGGAAAAGAGAGATGGTCCCTTCCTTGATCAGTAACTGGTTAAAAGGTAGGAAACAAAAAATAGGAATAAATGGTCAGTTTTCAGAATGGAGAGAGGTAAATAGTGGGGTCCCCCAGGAGTCTGTGCTGGGACCAGTACTGTTCAACATATTCATAAATGATCTGGAAAAACAGTAAATAGTGAGGTGGCAAAATTTGAAGATGATACAAAATTACTCAAGATAATTAAGTCCGAAGGAGACTGCGAGGAGTTACAAAGGGATTTCACAAAACTAGGTGACTGGGTAACAAAATGTCAGATGAAATACACTGTTGATAAATGCAAAGCAATGAACATTGGAAAACATAATCCTAACTACACATATAAAATGATGGGGTCTAAATTAGCTGTTACCACTCAAGAAAGAGATCTTGGAGTCATTGTACGTAGTTCTCTGAAAACATCCACTCCATGTGCAGCAGCAGTCAAAAAATCTAACAGACTGTTGGGAATCATTAAGAAGGGGATAGATGATAAGACAGAAAATATCATATTGCCTCTTTATAAAGCCATGGTACACCCACTTCTTGAATACTGTGTGCAGCTCTGGTCACCCCATCTCAAAAAAGATATATTGTAACTGGAAAAGGTACGGAGAAAGGCAGCAAGGTCCATCAATTGCTATTAGCTAGGATAGGCAGGGATTGCTGTTGGCCAGAGGCTGGGAATGGCCGATGGGATGGATCACTTGATGATCACCTGTTCTATTCATTCTCTCTGAAGCACCTGGCATTGGCCACTGTCGGAAGATACGAGCTAATGGATAACGGTCCATGACCCAGTATAGATATTCTTATGTTCTTGTGATAAACAAAGGGTAATTATAAAGAGCAACATAGAGTGTGTCTACACAGCAATTAAACACTAGCAGCTGGCCGATGTCAGCTGACTCTGGCACAGGCTGTGGGGATTGCAAATTGCTGTGTAGACATTTGGGCTTGGACTGGAGCCTGTACTCTGGGACCCTGCATGGGGGGGACGGTTCCAGAGCTTGGGCTCCAGCCTGAGCCCAAATGTCTACACTGCAGTTTTACAGCCCAGTGATCAGAGCTCATCAGCTGACATGGGCCAGCCATGAGTGTTTACTGGCAATGTAGACAGTGGCTTCGGGGGAAGTGAAAGAGAGGGATGCAGCAGCAGCTGTCGATCCCTCTGAGTTAACTCCTTAGAAATTGAACTGATTTCTGATGTGTCCCATTGCTGTGTGTATAAACACCCTAAAGAACTACCTTTTAACTCCTGGTCTTTTAGAAAGACAGAAAAGGGGAAAACAGTGAAAAAATGCCAGAAAACTGGAACTCTACTAAATAACACTTCACTCAGCTGCTCCACAATAGCTCGTTAGTGGTGACATGATACACTATTTCATGTGACATTTGTGCTGGCTGAACAAGATGAAGATTAACAAGCTTCTCTGATAAAAGCCAAATTCACAGATAAAACCCTAAAGCGAAGCTATCAGATGACTAGGGTATTTAGTCCAGCAGGCCCTAAGAAACTTCAAATTTTCCACTGATTATGAAGAGACGAGGAAGGCAGAATCCTTGGCAACAGTTGTTCAGCTGGCTTAGACTAAGCATATTCATGTAACAGGGAAATTTAGCCCAAGGCAGGTGACGGGGAGATTTTGAGCTCTCTCTCTTTCAGAGCTTTAGGAATGCTGAAAGGTTAGAGGTAGAGAGAGGGAGACGGAGCTCTTCTCTCCTTCCCGAATTCCTGTCTTTTAGGTAACTGCTGATAGGACTCTCTGTTAACACAACAGAGCCAGATTCAGTCTGTGCAGATGACCCCTCCAGGGGTGTTGTTACACTGGGTACACCTGGAAGTGGAGAGATAAATAGAAATGTTTGGCTAGGGCTGGACTCATGGATTGTTTCCCATAGTTCTGCAGAGTCAGATTGAATCTGTTATTGAGTTTTCACAGAGAAACCACCTTTGGCTATTTGATGTGATTCTAGATCTATGCATCCATCCCTGTTCTCTGGAAGCAAGCTATCGTGCTCAAGCTCTGCACAGAGACACACGAAAAGATGACTTCTTCCACCTTCTCCCCAGCCAGCTGCCCATCCACCCACATCAGAGTGCAGGGTCTTGGCATGCTTGTTCCCTCAACTTGGAGGTTCACTCACAGAAAAACGGAGGGGGGTATTCTTCCAACGGAAAGGAAAAGATGTGGGAGTGGCAAAGTGTATATTCCATCCCGTAATATCCCTCAGTGATTTTTAAAGGGACATACAACTTTAAAAAACAAACAAAAAACAGGAGCATATTAAAAATAAACTCTGTAGACTTTCGAAATTCAGTACACGTGTGTGCACACTACTGCCTGTGTCTGCCCATGGCCACTCCAGGATGATGGAATGAACGTGAATGCTGCGCTCTAGATCTTAGCTCAGCTGGAGTTTTATATTTCATGCATCAACCCCAATTGACTGCAGCGTTCCTTGGCTACCATTAATGGGCCTATACCTGAACATGGAAGTAGGCAGCACTCTCAACTCCCACAGGCTTCACAGGATCAGGTGCTAAAAATTGGTGAGCTAAGCACTCCTGATTAGCTGGAACCCTCCTTTTTAAATTTTTATATTGCAGTCGCCTTTAGAACTAACACCAAGAATTTCATTGGTAGTCATAGGCGTGCAAAGCACATTTCATTGGGGTGTGCACCCAGGGAATGTGTTTTTTTTTAAAGGCGAGTGGGACTCACAGCGGAGAGTAACAGGCCTCTTACTCTCCGCCGTCAAATCCTACGGCAAAGTGAAATTCGGCGGCAGAGCAGGAGAGTGAGACTCGCGGCAGAGAGTGATGACATGACTTTTACTCTCCGGCGACCGTGCACGGTGCCGTAAGGTCTCACAACAGCGTGTGCTGCAGCCACGGGCCGGACCCTGCACTAGGGTGTGCCTGGGCACACCCAGCACACCTCGTGCGCACGCCCATGTTGGTGGTAATATTGTATAGAAAGTGAGATCCTAAGACATGAGGCCTAGTACAACAGGCTGGATATGAAGCCTGAGCCAAAGTAAAGCCGAGTCAGTTATAAAGTAAAGTTAGCAGACGTCATGCTGTGAATGCTGGCAGGCGCACAGTAACTGGCAAGAACAAAGCTGATACACACGACCCTAAAGAAGAACAGTCGCACAACCGCATTTCAGAAAAGTACCAGTACATTCCAGTACCCCAAAGATAACGGGGACATACTGACCCCTCAGAATGACAATATGATGGACAGGGATGCTTTGGTCGGACCATCTGGTTCAAGGTGAAAGATGGTATCTTACCACATCAGAGGGTGGCAACGACACATGTCAGAGGGGCAACACGCAACTCGTTTGGGTCAGTTTGTAAAGAAGGGTCTCAAAGGCAGTGGCTTTGTTTGCCCAAGTGAGAAACGGAAAGTCCTGCCGTTTAATGAGCTGGTCCATTGTCAGGGGTATATGTGTATTAAGTGTACTTGTAGTATGCCTGGGGAGCTTTTTACCACACGTGTGTGACAATAAACCTGGCCTGGTACCTTTGTTGCTGAAAGGGAGCTGTGGTCTTATTGGATAATCCGGTCATGGTTGGGTGTCTCGGTTATCTGCACAGAGCTGGGACAGCATACACATTCGGAGGACACACATGCAGCCAACAACTGACAACATTGGTGACCCCAACCACTGATCTGGTAAGTAAATGAGCTCTCCTCTGTGGGAATTGCGATCTAACATGGCAGAAAACCATGAGCTAGGGAACTCACTTGTCCCTTCCTGCAAATCCCCACAGAGTTTAATAAGGTATGGATATACTGGGTTGCCAGCAAAGGAGGTCCATATGAATTTTAAAAAGATAATGGGGAATGGAATGGAACATGGAATGGAATCTGCAAGGCCATGGCAGAGACTGTAGCCTGGACAAATATTAAGAGCAAAAGGTGTACACAACATGCCACAAAATTGGTGGGGCAACTAACAGAAACAAATAAAAAGAGTTAAAGATTAAATTAAATTAAAAAAAATAAATTAAAAAAAGCTCTGGCATGCTCCCTCTCTCCTAGCAGGACAGCAAGCAGTCCAGAGACATTGTACGTTGCAGCAAACATGGGAACAGAATAAAATGGTTGTAAAAAAAAATCTTCAAAAAAGAGAAGTGCCGTCCCCTGTTATAAATATTTGAGGTCTCCAACAGGCTTCAGGTACTTCCCTGTGCTTGAGGAATGGGGACAAAAATGGGAAAAGATGGCTCCAGCAAAATTAAAAAATGAAACTGGGGCCACTGCATTGCACCCATCACTGTATGACGAGAGCCAAGTTTCAGTAAAACTTAACCTAAGACTTAGGCTGGTGCCTGTCAGAACAGGAGAAGTCAGCGCACAGGAAGGAGATGTGGCAAACAATACTTTCACTGCATTGGTAAATCAGACAAAAGAAAGAAATAGAACAGTTCACAGAGCACATTAGAAGGCAGGAGCTGTGACCTGACTGCAGGGGAATGATTAGAAAAGAATTTCAAAGTGAAAAACGGAGAGTAAGCAATTTAACATCTAAAATTAATGCATTAACACATGGAGTTGCCCAGAAACAATTAACTGCATTAGGCAAGGGTGCTCTGGCAATCCATTTGGCATACAGACAAAAGCAACAGACTCTGGGGGAACAAAGTCAGGTTTCGTAAAAGCAGGTAACGACCACTGGAGCCAGGATAAAAACCAGGGCTGCAGGTTCCCAACTGCTTTAACCCACCCCCACTCCTCACTCAGAGCTCATAATATACATTTTTACATACCGGTTCTTAAATATTTTTACATACCAGTTAAGTTTTCCTTTATACTGTCTCTGCTAAAATCTCTGTTGGTACTTATACTTTAAGATACCTTGATAGAGTTACTTGCTTTCTTGGCTCAAGTCTCTCCTCCCCCTTGCCTCGCCTCATTTCTGCTCCCTTTGTTTTAAAAGTTAAACGTTATAGTTATTACAGAAACCACCATTCCTAAAAGATGAAGCAACTGAAAACAAAACAAAACAAAAACAAAGAAACCCAGGTAAAAACTACTTTCAATAAGTCCAGTGAACCCTTCAGGAATGCAACCGTAAGAAATATTCCAAACTTTCTTGAAGATATGATTGCCAAGCAAATAGAAATGCACATTGCTTCTAATCCTTACCACTGACGAATATTTGAAACATGGGCATTTCTTATTCCATATAGCAAAGCTTTAAAATAAAGTAAATGCCTTACATTACTAAATATCACAGATCTGACAAATAACTTGATATTATTTTTTTTATTAATTTTTTAAAATAAAAGGTAATAACTTGCTTGTTTAAATGTTTAACTCTTTGACTTACCTATTTTCTAAAATGCATTGCCTTAATAATTTTAGCTCTTAATACCTTATCTTGTATAGTTATAAATATGTCTGGTGCCATTTGGTTTTAATTGCAAGTTTGTCCGATATGTATGTGTGTTGTTTGTGTGGTGTGTGTCACATGACTACTTTTGTTGCCACAAAAGTCAATTTTATACTTTTTTTTAGTAAGTTTTGTGTAATCCAATCATGGTTTGGTGTATCAGTTATCTGCGCAGAGCTGGGACAGCATACACACTGGGAGGACACATGCAGCCAACCATTGACAACAAATATAGGTAAGGCAAAAGTTTGATTTGTTATACTTACAGCCCTATATTTTTCAGTCATAATGTGCATATATGTGGCCCGTCCCATATCTCAGCACCCCAAAAGCAATGAGCCAGCATTATTTCTCAGGTGGGAGAGCTTTGGCTCCATTTTCAGATGAGGAAACTGAAAGGGTAAGATACTTGCCAATGTTGCACAGTGAGTTAATGTCACAGTTTGGAATTGTACACGGTGCTCCTGAGTCTTAGAGCTGGCCAGAAAATGTTCTCTCCTATCCACTTCCACCCATGGAAAAGTTCAGTGGAAAAAACAAACAAAACAATTTCTCTTGAAGGAAAATATTTCCTTTTTGTTAAAAACCAAAACTTTGGGGGTTTGTTTTGTTTGTTTTCAAAAAGTTGAAGTTTTCCCTGGAAAGCAAACACTTTTGGGGGAATTCACTAGTGGGACTTAGGATGAGTGTTGCCAGCAAGTGAGAGACTGACTATAGCTTAGTGCTCAGAGCACTCGCTTGGGTGGTAGAAAACTCTGAATTCAGTCCCTGTTCCACATCAGACCACGTGGGGATCTGAAACTGAGTCTTCCACAAGTTGGGTGCATGCAACAAGAGTAGCTCTGGTGCAACAACCATCACATTCTTTCTTTTGTGTGGGAACCAATATGGCGG
Organism: Mesoclemmys tuberculata; assembly: GCA_007922155.1. Taxonomy (NCBI): domain Eukaryota; kingdom Metazoa; phylum Chordata; order Testudines; family Chelidae; genus Mesoclemmys; species Mesoclemmys tuberculata. The sequence goes on along the minus strand of ML675632.1, from coordinate 6,130,237 downwards.
ACATATTCAGGGCTACCAAATTGGGCCCTGCAGGTGAGATAGGTGGGAAAAGGCCTATCTTGTGTATCCTACTGGGGCTTAGATGTGAATTAGATGCTGAGCTGTTCGGTGTCAGGACTGAGGCAGTTGTGAGCTTGCCCACTGGCAAAAATGTAGGTGACTAGAGTACTTTGCCAGTGGGAATTTAGGCACATAGGGTGTTTAGATGCCTACAGAAGTAGGCAGCAGCTGAGCAGCGCTTTCAGGAACTAAATTCTGGATTTTGGCAATGCCTTAGAGAATGCCACCTTTTTGTTGAAAACCCAATTTTCTATAAAAAAGAAATACTTTCAATAGAATATTTTTGACCAGCCCTATTCTTAGCTGTTTGCTGTAGCTGGTAGAACACAAAACCCACAAATTGCAACATTCATGTCCTTACAGCTTATTATGGTAATAGCCCACCGACACTAGATAGCAACTGACCATTTCTCTGAAGAGTTTTAATCAATAAATGTCAACTGCTAGGATTTATTAACTGCTTATTTATAAAAATGGACCATTCTGGAGCGGGCTTGAAAGCTTTGCTTGGAATAGGAGATGACATGGCAAATGGATGAGTTCCAGAATCTAAGCACTCAGTGTTTAATCATTTTTTTCTGAGCATCTCAGAAGCCTGAGGTGCCCCATTGCTGCCCTGATGACATGACATGTTGGAATCAAACAACCGGCAGTGCAGAAACCCCATGGTAACCTCTACACCACAGAAAAAATACTGTAACAAAGAAGAAACTTGAGTCCTTGCTAATGGAATGAAAGGTTGAGTTAAGATAAATACTTTAACATAGTGGGCAGTAGCAAGCAAAGTCCTGTTTTACTTTAATATAAACAGTGACTGATAGGAACAAACATATGTAAACTTCTGCCAAAGTTTATTAAACATGATCCTTGGGCTGTGACTTTCTCTTTGCGTGTGATGGAACTCTAGTCTCTGATTTCTAATTAGCCAGTAACAATCGAGGATGGGAGATGTTGCTAAGCTTTTGTCTCAGGCCAATAACCCCAAACAGACAATTAACTCTGTAAGATGTGCACTGTACGCAACCTCATTAAGGATGTTATGGAGTAACCATTTTTCTTTTATTAAGCAAAAGTAATGTTACTTTTAATTTTTCTTCCTCTTCATGTGACAAAGTTGTACTGCTCCGGACAGCTGGAGGATAATGCCAGCACTGGTGTAATGGGGATATCAAGAGAATTCAAACCCAGGGGGGAAGCCAATTAAAGTTTTGCTGCTTGTCTCAATTGCATCTATCAGAGTTATAAATATTAACTATAGCCCATTCTGTGAATAATGCATAAATGCCATGTAAAACAAAGGCAAACAACAGTAGCATGATATTCTCTTGCTTTGGAACAAGGTAAACCATAACAACTTCTTAACCTTTCCCAAAAGGAAAGAATGGCTCCCTTTCTTTCATGCATATGGATTTAGCATGCTGCCTGACAAAAGAATTGGCTTAGTTTTTTAAGCCTTTGGTAGGATTGTTACAGGCTATCTAAAAATGGAGGAAGGATAGTCTAGTGGTTAGGGTGTGAGCCTAGGCCTCCTGAAACTGCAGTGCAATTCCCTGCTTTTTCGGCAAAAGGGTGTACTCAGTTCCCCACCTGTAAAATGGTTTATCCCCTTTTTAACCTCCCCAGGATATTGTGAGTTTAAATACGTTAAGATGTGTGTGGTGCTCAAATATTATGGTAACAGGAACCACATAAGATAGGAACTACAAGTTTAAAATCAGCAAGTATTACTTTGGAAAGCTGAAGAAGAAATTATGTAAGAAACTACCATGCACTTTAGTGTGTTTGGGGCTGTAAGATCAGTCCTTAAAACAAGGTCCTGTCCCAGTATGCACTGAAGGTCTGTCTGCACTTTGAGAATAGGTGATCTTTGGCTAAGATTTCCTTTCCTCCTGTCACTGTTGTACAATGGGTTGTGACAGAGAGACTTGCTGCCCTCCACCACAGAGGCTGCTGCAATTCTTAGATTTTAAGCCCAGAAGGGACCATTATGATCGTCTAGTCTGACCTCCAGCATAGCACAGGCACAAACCGTTCACCTGTGATTCCTGCCCCAAACCTATAACATTCAGGGGTTCTGCATGGAAACAGCGAAGTGTTTGTTGATATAGATGCTGTAAGACTATCAAATATTGCATTGTGAATCACGCTTTAAGGGATAAGACACCTCTTTCCCTCCACTTGCTCCATACTACAACAGATGAGGAATCTCTGCTTGCTAGTACTTGGAATGACCCCTTGTGGACTTTAGAGCAGCTGTTAAACTACTTAAGTTTAAGAATAATGGGCCAGCTCATCTTCACAGATCAGGCACATGTAGATGATGTATGAGGAGGAAGTTCCACTTCTACAGCATTAATTCCAACCCCGCTTTCTCCAGGGGTTTGATTTTCATTAAAAAAAAAAAAAAGAAAAGAAAAGACAAATTCTGCAAATAATTTTAAAAAATTTCTTTTGAAATTTTACACAACCTCCTGCCCCACAAACAAAACCCCAACCTTCCCCCCAAACCCTCACCCACTTTCCAACCAGTTTTACAGTAAATACTCTGACACAGAAGTCGCTTTGCCAGCAATTGATGAGCACCTTAAGGGAAACCAGAGGGCTCATGCTTAACCTAGGAAAGATGGAAGAGGCAATTAGTGAGTAGTTCTCCAGTTGCCAAGTTAAATTGTCACAAGGGGGTACACTGTGACATTAACAAGTGCTATTGAGAGAGATACAGGTAGCAAAATGTGTCTTCTACCACATGTGGCTTGCCAAGGGTATTCATCTACGTAGCATGAGCCACACATTCATCTCCTCAGAACGGGACTATTTTAACTCTTTATCTAGGGCAAATGATGAAGGCTACCCTGAAATTCTGGATCCAGTGAGAACCCACTATTGCATTTGTGCTCTCCTTTGGCCACCAGCCCACTTTCAGATCCAGTCGAAGGTGCTGGTCATGATCTTTAAAGTGTTCAGTGGGCTGGACTTAGCTGCCTTAGAGAAAGCCTTATCATTCATGACCAACAGACACAGATGTTCTTGTCAAGGAAAATGAAGTTATTGAGGTCTAGAGAAAAACTTTAAGAACACAGAGGAAAGACGACTTTCAAGAATACACATTTATGGCCCTTCCTACCAGATGCAGTCTGAAAACAACTTCTGATCCTCTTGAAACCTCACATTTTCTTGCAAGTCTTTCCACAGTAACAGAAGATAAAGAACTACAAAAAGGAGAGGGAAGAAAACCAAAATGTAAAACCTAAGTGGCTAAATTCAGGTGTGCAAGAGCAATAGCCATATCTGTCCAGTTTTAGGTTAGTTAGTAAATATATTTCTGTACCTTGACTCCTAGAGATTGTGATGAAGTACATCTCAAAAATAAGTAAGAGTTCAAATGCCATGGGTAACTTTTGTTCTGAGTTAATTATCTTACTGAGTGATTTTCAGATAGCCTGACATCCCCAAACATTAAATCATTCAAATGGTTCCTGTTTTCCAAAAGATTCTTTTCTGGTTGATGACTGCAATCATCAAATCCTACCTCTTCCACACTAAAGATTGTTTCCCCCATTATATATATATAAAATATTTCCCCATTATATTGTATATATAAAGTATAACAAAAGAGCCTTCACAAATTTTTCAGAATTAATCAGGTGAGAAAGAAAGCTCCCACAGGAGGGGAGCTTGTACTCAAGGCTATATATTCCCTGAAGTTCCCTGAAGTTAAAGGGGGACGCTCTCACTGGAACTAATACTACCAACAAACAAATGCATTGTTTAAATATGACCACCATATACTGTAGTTTCCATTAAAGAGTCAACATCTGCCACATTGTGGTATCTGAGAGATTGATTTGTTTCCTGTACTTAGAATAGAAAACAGCAGCTTTTTAGATTGTGTCAGTCGTTCTACACGACAGTGGCAATTGCTCTATTCTACACATGACTGCTCACAATTTTTCCCAGACTGATCAATTCAGTTTCTCTCTGTCTTTCAGAACATAATCACATCACAAAGTCTGGACTTCAGTATCTCTGTCTTCTGCTTATTCCCTCCTATTGAATGATGCTTTGGAGATTCACCAGCATGACCAGTATGGTTCTCCTAGGTGCAAGCTTGCTTTTCAGGCATTCCTCCACAAGATCTACTCGCTGTGCATATAGAATCAATTTGGGGAATAAGACCTCAATAACTAACTACTGCAGTACTAATTCACTTTTACAGCCAAAAACTCATGTTCTTTCTGTTCCCAGCATAGGGTGGATATTAACAAACTTTAAAAAAATATATTATATATATAGAATATATTACCATAGTATCTGAGCACCTCATATATGTGTCTTAACCTTCAACATATTTATCTTCATAACACCCTTGTGAGGTAGGAAGGAGATGTTATCCTCATTTTACAGATGAGGAACAGAGGAGATTCACAAAGGTAGTTAGGCACCTAACTCACACTGAAATCCACAGGAGCTGGAGACCCAGGTTCAATCCTTGCTCTGCCACAGACTTCCTGTGTGACCTTGGACAAGGTGCTTGGAAAAGGATTCAGAGAGGTACTTAGGCGTTAGCATAGCTCCATTCAAATCAATGTGAGCTATGACAACATACATCATCTGTGATAGAGCAGGGATTAAACTTGATTCTCCCAAGTACCAGGCTTGTTCTATAGCCACTGACCATCCTTCCTCCCATGAAAAGATGCTCATTCCAAAGACCCTGATCTCTGTAAATAGCATGCACTAAAGCAAATTTAGCAGTGGATAGAGGTTGCTGTTCTTAAAAATCCATACTGTTAAATAAAGTTTCACAAATTTAGCCCATGCAGCAACTCTCTAGCAAACTAACATGAGCATGAAATTGCCATCAGTTTTCTGCAGTGACCATTCTTGCTAACAAAATTCACTTGGACTACTTGAGTATTGGATTATGACTATTTAACATTCTAAAGAGGCATTTTATTGTGAGAGCGCCTTCTAAGAGAGGTCAGTCCCCCCTTACATTTTTCTGAGCTCCTCTCTATGGGGTCTAAAATTCCATGGTGCGCCATATTTCCTTAGTGTAATTCAGAAAGGTTTCCAAAATAACACTGGAGACATTTAGCCAATAATTCGCTTGAGCTAGGTAAAACTTATTCTATTAATTTTGTTAAAATGCATGATCAGCAGATTAGCAAGGCATTAATTAACAATGCTTTACATCATCAGATTACAAAAGAGCCAAGACTAATTCAAAGAGCTGTTTCTAAAATAGCAACATAACTACTTTCTTACCCACTAAATACAGCTGCACAGAGATTTAATGTGAGGCAGCGGTAGCAATGGAAACTGTTCCTGTTTAAGTCAAGGCTGAAGCTGGAAGGTAATTATTTACTTGGCTATTACTGTGTGTTACACTTCTATTAAGCAGAAAGTGTGGAAGGGTGCATGGTCTACGTGGATCTTGAGGTCACTGGATGCTGATATTGGGGCAATCAAGGGGAGTCTAACCCCAAAGCCTCTCTCCACCTGTGCTTCTTGCCATGGTTCAGGTTCTGGGAGGTAGCTGGCTAAAATGCTTTATATACCAGGCAGAAGCAAACTGTATGTCAGAAGCTCAGAGGAAGGTCTTTCTTTAGTTGGGGCACAGTGTTTGTAAGCCAAAAGGAAAGAATTTCATTTTGAGACCAAGTTCCCAAGAGGAAAGGTTGGGAGCGTCTGTGTATGTGCCTGGAAGATCCCACCTTATACATTTTAAAGTGTTATTTTAAATTATAACAATTAGAGATTACTAAAAATACTAGGACTGTAGTGTTTATTTGTATAACCAAATACTCCACAGGGCCAGGGATCCATAATGGCCTCAATGATTCCAAAAGAAACTTGTGCTGTTTGTTATTTGTGTTTCAGCACTACTGAAAGCCCCAACTGAGGTCAATGATGTATGATGCTAGGCACCGTAGAAACACATAGTAAGAAACAGGCCCTGCCAAAATAATCAAGACGGACAAAAGGGTAAAAGAAAGGAAGTATTATCTGCATTTGAAAGGTGAGGGAACAAAGCCCAAAGGCCCAGATCGTTATTGATTGTTATCGATTGTTATCGTTATCGATTGTTAATCATGTTTCTTAGCTATTGTCACCAGAAATTATGAAATCTATAAGATCATTTGCCATAGGGTGAACAGTTTTGCAGACTAGCCTACACTGAACAAATGGAGAGTTACCAGTAGTTTGAGCCATCACTTCTATGTATTTATTAGGTTACACAGCAGTCACATAAATTCTTCTAGCCCTTTGTTGCATAATTGTATTGTCAGTGCTTAATGTAAGAGGCAATAGTATATTAGCAAAGGAAAATTCATGTACCAAATAACTGTGAATAAGACTGGTGTCATTGATGAATATTTTATTCGACATTGCATTCCTCCCTTGTGTAATTGGAGGAGATTAAATCCAACACAATACTTTAATCTTGGATGAATCTGGCCTTCCTAATTAAAGATACAAGGGGAAAATGGCTTAGCTGGCTGTGGCATGAGTGAGGCATGGTGGATGTCCAGAGGAACTGTCATCTAACAGTTAGAGGAAGTGGAAGGTAAACACCCTATTACAGTAGAGTTTTGATTATTTACTTTTTCCTTCTCTCAAAATACCGGATTAAAAAAATGTAGGTGATCATCAAATATCACAAGGCTTAAGCTTTCATTGGTATCTGATATAATCAGGAAATTCATACAGAAACCTGTCCTATTACAAGGCTGCAGTAGAAGAGATTAAAGAATGTATGTGGAAGAGAGTAAGTACAGTCAATTCATATACAAGTCTACGGAGGCATTAGTGTTTAGTTTGACCTCATGGAACGATTCCTCTTACAGAGTAATTCATATAGTAGAATAGAGTAAAAAGTTATTAGATTGCTTTTTAGGATATTAAAGAGACAAATCTCTGAACAAATAAAGGTCTGACCTAAAAAAACTCTCAACAAAAATAGAGTACAGCCTCTTTGATTTGAGGCTTAAATGAGCAGGATGGAAGGACAGGTAAGAAATTAGCTTCCCAATCATGATAATAAAAATAATAACCATCACCATCATGTTCTTATATAGCACTCATCTGTAGATCTAAAAAACTCTTTACAATCTACGTATCATCAGCGCGCTTGTGAAGTTGGAAAGTGCTGTTCCCCCCATTTTATGAATGGGGAAACAGAAGCACAGATTGGCTAAATGACTTGCTCAGGGTGCTACAAGAAGTAGGTCATGGAACAAGTGATTGCAGTCAGGTTACCCAAGACCTAGGCGAATGCCCTAACTACGGGACCATCCTTCCTCTAAAAAGAAAAGAGTTTACCGAAACATCGCTACTCAAGAAGGCTTGCCAGTTGGTAACCTAATGTTATGAATTTGTATATGCATGATAGTGTAATAAAGACAGTACTACAGCTGACCACTTTATGTGCACATTCCTTTTATTACCAGATTCCAGCACAGAAAACACAGAAAGCATTTACTTCTTTTTGAGCAGCTAAATCACTGTGGGAAAAGACTGTGAAACACTGGCCATCAAACTATGTTAGTAAAAGTTAAGGGTGTTAGAAATCAAGGAAAAAGGACATATTTGTGACCTGTCTTACATTGGAGCTTTTAGTGCTCAGGAAAGCCAGCATTCCATTAGAGTTCAAGGATTATTGCTCTAATCAATGTAGACATTTATGCTGCGCTCATTATATAAAGGCTGGATGAAAATAGCTGCATCTTCACAGTTTAATGAATGGATTAATGAAAGGTAGGAAATTAATGGATAACAAGGCCTTTATTAAATTTTCATATGGAGAGTTTGTGATGCACCCTGCTGTCTGTACGTCAATGGGTAGAGAGAAGGCATTTAACAGGGTGGAATGGTAATCTGTTTTGTATATTAAAACTTTTTTTTTAAATCAAAAGCAACTAAGAGGATAAGACTGCTATATTCAAGGACAACTACATATATTACCTGTAATTTAATAATACTCCATAATAACTAATCCATCAGATATGGAAGATGTACCAGGCAGAATTGTCAGTCTTCTATATTGAATTTTAAACAAGAGGTATGTATTAAACAAATAGAAGACATTGAGTATTTTCTGGTTTGATGATGAGGAGAACAGAACTTGAACCATTCTTCTATATGGACAGAATCTGATTAGTCCCAAAGAAATTAATACTTCAATGGGTAATAATTATGAATTTTCAAAATTGCTTGCGTATAAGTTAAATTGAAAAAAGGTGTGTGTGGAGGTGGGGTGAACGGTTCCATTTCTGATGGCAGCCAAGTAGTATTTGGATATTTTGTTAAACAGAGGACTTGAAAATATGTTTCCAGACAACATCAACCAAGTAAATCATTTAACTAACTGAAGCAGTTTAGGCTGTGATTGTGGGTTGGAACTCAGACTGATAGGAAGCCAACTAGTTTTGTTTATCCAGTGTAACTCTTCTGCCAGGCAGAGCTGGTAACAGCAAAGGGCTGGTTTCTATATCTAGAGGTCACTGTCAACGATACAACACCAAAACAGCTTGAGCCCCCACCCAGTCACCTGAGAAATCACACACTATCCCTTGGGGACCCCCAAAAGGCAATACTTCCCCTCTCGCAAGCACAGAGTTTGAGCATAGAAAGCAAACCTTTTAATAAAAAGGAGGAAGTAACATAGCACTGTCTTGGTAAAACAGTGCAAACAGAATTCATGAAGAGCTACATTGTACTGTGAGTGGTCTTTTTCAACTGACTCCTTTTCATGGATATAGGAATTCTCTTCCTACTTGGTACACCTAGATGTAGGAGTGGAAGCTGTCAGGATATAGCTTGTGTTAATTCCAAGTTACCAATAAAGCTGCATTTGTAGCTGCTTTGCATCACCACAATAGTATTATTTGAGTAACAGGACAGATAAAAGCCCCTCCACAAGTCTAAAGAGAGGAGCTACTGAACCTGGGACTCAACTAATTAAGGGGGACAATGAATGAAAAAAAAGTGATGGGCATGAAAGTCAAAGGGCTAAATGGAGGGACCCTGAAGGGGACCCTGAGCAGAGAACCCTGGCCAGCACCCACTGCTCCTCAAAAGTAGCCAAGGAATCAGCGGATGTGGCCCAGAGGAACCCTGCTCAGAGATGTGATCAGATGGAGGAACGGAAGTAGGCCCCACAGTCGCACAGCACCTCTGCGGCCAACATCCTCTCCCTGGTGTTGTAAATGGCCACCTTGGCCAAGGAAAGGAGGAGTTTGACAAGCAGGTCCTGTGACTTTGCAGAGCCATGGATGGGGTGTGCGTAAAACAGGAGGTGTGGAGAGAAGTGCAGCAGGAACTTGAAGAGAAGGTTCTGGAGGAACCAGAATAGGGGCTGCAACCTGGCACACTCCAGATAGATATGCACCAGGGTCACCCTCACGCCATATAAAGGACAGGCTTTGGGACAGGGGGGTGAACTGTGCCAGGTACACACTCATGCTCACGGCTCCATGAAGGAGTCGCCAGCTGATATCACCAGTGGGCCGTGGAACCAAAGGTGGAATAGAGACTGGTCCACTGGGGTTCCTCACCTTTGACTCTGGGTCACTGTTACTAGGCAGATTTAGGACTCCATATCCAGAAGTTTTTGGAATCCAGTGTGGTAATTTGGGCATTCCCTGTTCCTGGGGTCAGACACTCCGGTCTCCTGAGGACAAGCAATCAGGGCAGCGGCTTTACAAAGGACCATGTGCCCTAGGCAAGTTGGGCGAGACTGAGCCACTGGGAGAGAAAGTAAGCTCTTTTCCCCCAACTCCAAAACATTGTACAGCAGGTTAGTGGTATTGTTAACCTACCGACAGGGAAGCCCTGGCAGTGTTAATTATAGAAAAGGGGGAAATATTTTATTTTAATTGTATACTTTAAATGGTGTTTTAGCCAAACTGAGTTAAATTATCTCAACTAAATTGATTTAACTGATTCACCAACATATTAAAAATGTATAAATGACTCATTCCCCATTATTATTTTGCTATTCTCAGTTTTGTATTTTCTTGTAACAGGATTTTCTTTTTTTTAAATCTATATACTTAACTGGTTGATTAATCTGTTAGCTGACTGGCTAATGGAGATTTCAGTAGAAGACAAGAAGAAATCTGCATGGATTCCAGCCGAAGATTCTGACAAGCAACTGGAGGGAAGCTGTTGCTTTTGACTCAGCAGATTATAGACTTGGTGATCAAAGACAACGGAGATTCAGGTGAACTCAGCCTAAACGTTGGGAAGTCTGAATTTCTTCTCACTGTGCTTCTGTGGGGACTGACCTGTTCAATTTTATTTATTTTCTTTCATTATATTTATGTAAAATTGTGAAGATAACATATGTGGATTAAAATAGTCATGTTATGTTGTAAAAATGAAAAGTTCCAGAGGGGTAGCCGTGTTAGTCTATATACAGCAAAAACAACGAGAGTCTGTATCACCTGAAAGACTAACAAATTTCTGTGGGCATAAGCTTTTGTGGGCTGCAACCCACTTTGTCCGATGCATGAAGTGAAAATCACAGACAGGAAGTATATATGTACATCCAAGGGTAAGAAACAACAATGGGGAAGGCAAATGTTAACTAAGTCAATTCAGTTAGAGTAGATGAGGCCTATTCAGAACTTTTGTGAATAGGCTTCATCTACTCTAACTGAATTGACTTTGTTAGGACTTACCCTCCCCATTGTTGTTTCTTACCCTCCTCCTAGAATTGATTTCCACTTCATGCATCAGATGAAGTGGGTTGCAGCCCACGAAAGCTTATGCCCACAGAAATTTGTTAGTCTTTAAGGTGTAAAAATGAAGGGTTTTTTATTTGTTTCTTTATCATAAAATGCATAAAGTTGGTACTTAATGAAATTCATTCCTTTTTGTTCTTTTTGGGTCTTGAATGTGGGGAGGTTGATCCTGTGCAATCCTTGCTGAAAATCCTTAAAGGTTGACTTCTGGATCTCCAGCTGCTTTTCCATGGGAGTTGGGTTTTTCTTAGGCACTGGAGAAGTGCAATGAAGTGAAGTGAACTCTAACCCACCCAAACATTACACTAAGGAGAGGGGTGAGACCTAAACCCCAGGCTTCTTAGTGGATGCCTCCTTCTGCTCAGGATTCAATGCTGCAAACCAACACCTGAAGTTAAAGGGCTGACCTGGCCCTCAAACAGAGGTGATATGAAATACTGTAGTAATCATGGGCCCTGAGAGAGAGTCCAATAGATAGGGCACTCACATAAGAGACTCAGGTTCTAGTTTGTGCTCCAATGAATTTATACAGAATGGAAGAAATTCAGCAGGAGTCACGGAGAAAGACCCCCCACAGACTATCCATGGGTTGGGACCCTTACCTGGGAGGTGGGACCCTGAATTCAAATCTCTGCTCTGATTCTAGCAGAGGGGGGATTTGAACCTGGCTCTCTTGTGTTATGGGATAGTGCACTAATCACTGGACTATTGAATACAAGAGCGGTGGTGTTATCACGCCCTCCTTCTATGTGGGGCCAATCCAGGAAGCAAGGTTTTAGGAAGCCTGTGAGAAGGCCAAATGGATTGGGCTTTGTAGGTGAGGCAGATGGAGAAATGCCTAGCTTGAGGACCCTGCTGGGATTTAGGTTTCTGTGGCCCAGCAACAGAAGTCTAGGTGCACAGGGGACTTTACTGATGGAAACCTGAGCATCTAGGACTTCAAGCACCTCCTGGGTAAGGCAGAAAGTGCAGAGGGGTTCTGAGGATCTAAATTTTAGATATAGATTCCTAAAGTTGTAGTAAAGCACTTAAATCCTTTTTGGATTTAGCTCAATGTGACCATTTTCCCCACAGCCCCAAGCCAAATTGGTGGCAGATGGTGAAATTTTACTGAGAGGCAACTTAAAGGGATTTGGAAAACATAAAGTCAAGAAGTTGAACCAACAACTCTTGTCTAGTCCTCCGGTGTAAGCGCATATGCTGTCTATCCTCATGGGTAGGACTCAGACTCTCCTGACCTTGTTTGCTCCTTCCACCCTGTGATTATTGCAGATATTTCACCAGCCCAACAGCATTTGAGTCTATTCAATGCACTTGTATGCTATCCGTTGCATCCAAATTTGTAAGAGAACTAAAACTAATTTAAGCCCTTTGTCTGTTGCAATGTATTTCAATGAAGTTTGAGAAGGTCACTTATTACAGTTTTACTGATAATGAAACTCTACTGTCGCCCCACTCCATAACAGAGAGAGGACAACTAAAGAGGTCTCAGTAAGGGTTACATTTAGTCCCATTCTGTCCCTTCTCGTTTTGTCTAATTATCCTTAGTGGGAGATTTTAAGATGGATTCTCAATTGATGTAATTAGGCATTGCTCCATTGTGGTCAACAGGAGCTATGTCAATTTACATCAACTGAGGAGCTGACTTTATGCCTTCTACCCAGTGGCTCTCTTTTGCTTCTTTGAGTGGGTCACATATTTACGATCCACCCAGTCGCAGAAATGTAGGAGAGATTTTTCCACTGACTTGCACTTTGTCATGCATGACTGTAAGTGATTGCACAATCAGTTTAGAATTCTCCATTCGTTTACACTAGTGATAGAATTTAATACCCATTTTGCACAGGTTTAAATGACAACCCAAGGTGGAAGGAGTTAAATAAGCTGGTCAGAAACTGAAATACTTTGAGTCCTCTAATGTCTCCAATCCAACTCTATGGATTATGATATCAAAGCAGATTCCACCAGACGTCCCTCCCACCCCGCGACCTTCAAGTATAATGCATCGTGCCTTCTATTTTGGAAAGGACTATGAAAATCTACTAAATGGCATGCTTGTTTTTATATCAGTCGCTTCTGTAATGCAGTTGTAAATCCATGGCTTTTTCTGTACAAATGGATGTTAATTGCATCCATTCCTAGGAAATGCCTATTTGGCTAAAACGCAACTGCAGAATGATTACATGAGCAGAAATAATAGCTAGCTCTGCTGCTAAAGTGCTCTTTCCACTCATTCCACAGTTAGAGCTGCAAATTATACTTTAAAAAAGCACTGGGAAGTTAAAGGTAGAATATATTAGGAGGTGCCCCTGCCCCGTGTAATGCTAGCAAGTTTCCACCGTGGTAGTGTAATTGAGTAGGAATGTTCATTTTGTTCACCATGAAAGATGCTTCTATGGTTATGCTGCTATGTCATTTTAGTAGAAATGGATGTTATGGCAGAGCTGCTTATCTCTAAGGAGTTTCATAATTAGTCAAGAAACACTGCCATTGGTTCCTGGGGTTTATTTTCAGTTGCATCTTTTGATTAGAGAAATGACATGTGGGTAATGGTCAAACATCCATTTTTCTGTTCACAGAAAAATGTAAACAAACATTTCTCTCGGACCAGGGATTTCCTCTGAGAAGTGTACATATGCTTCAGGCGCCCCTCATCAGCACATCGTCTTCATGCTCCGTAATTAAAAACTTTTACAAAAAAACCCAGGTTTTCCAGAGATGAGCTAAGCTGAAGGATATTTGGCACCGATAGGTATAATAAGCCAGATACTGATTTCAGACTGGGGGTCACCGCATGAGCTGCTAAATACAGAGGGAATCCAACTTCCTCAATGGATATTGAAGTGGGCAATTAAACATTGGGGAACAGCTGAATGCTGATTATCCCACACAGGACGACATGTAGTACAGCAATAGGTTAGCAGCAGCACAGGCTGTTTTCTGCTTAGACAAAACTCATACCTAAAGGCGTCCCAACAGCCTCTTTACAACAGTGGCTCAAGGTCATGCGGCAAGACGCATCCAATGGTAAAGAAGTCGATCCAGCCTACCTTGCACAGCACCCACCGACAAGATATCAGTAACACTCTCGCAAAGGAGGGGCACTCCTAAAAATGAGAATGGTCAGCATAGCTGCAGTTCATAAGATCTGAGCTTAGGTTAGGCACAAGGCAAGCAAGGTACCTAGGAAGTCTGAACACTTTTGCTTAGAGGAACCCAATCCAAAGCAAACTTCTTCTGTGGGACAGCTGCCATCTTGGCCAGCACACCAGGGACCTCCAGAGCTAAAAGCATATGCACTTTTCTAGGATGCCCATTGCCATAATATCTAGATGCCTACTGGGTCCCTCCCACCGCGTGCCTCCGTTATTGAGCGTCTCCTGTCTGGTCACACAGGACGGTATCTCATCTTGAGCATACAGCTTCAGAGTATGCAAGGGTGGAGCAAAGCAGCACCTGGTCTGACTTGGTCGTGATCCTGCAGAGTGATGAGAACCCCCTGTGAGGTCGCAAGCCTCCTCCACCCCAGGTGAGGTCACTCGGAATTGAGGGGGCCGAGTACCTCACAGGGTTGAACCCAGAGTTCCTTGGGATTTCATTACACTTAAGAGGCTGCATCATGTGTCCGCTGCGGTACCCATTGACATCAATGGCAAAGCACCCGTGCTGTCACTGAGTGCAGGAGGGACATCCCCATATAATTTTACCTGTCTCCTTGAAAGGCTCTTCAAGGACAACAAGAGACAGGCTTATTTGCTCCTGCCGAACAGAGTGGCTTCCAGCACAGGAGGTACAAGCAAAGAGGATTTAAATTAAACACCTCAAATAACGAGAAGGTATCATAGTCGTGACCTGTATGCACAGAAGAACATTTCTTATTGCATTAAATAGCACAGGTCGGCTGATCCCATAGCTCATTAGGCAGGCTTAGTGTTGACTTTGGAAGCTCTTTACATATCTCATTTAATGTAATATTGATTTTTCCTGCACAAGTTTAATTATTTGTGAAGCATTAACACTGGAGTGTTCTCTCAGCATCGCTACAGGATGGTGGAGCACCAGGCAGACCATGGGAACACTCCAAGGCAAAACTAGTAGGAGTTGGTTACCTAACACTTTACATCTGCAAAGTACTGCAAATATTGACTCCTTTTCCTCTTCTAGCCCTGCCCTTGTGAAGCAGGTAAGTGCTATCCCAATTGCACAGATGAGGAAACTGAGGCAGAGAAGTAACGTATTGCATCTGAAGCTTCGTAAATCAGTGGCAGGACTATGTTTAAAAAAAAAAACAATACGAAAACAACAAAACCACCAAAAAACCCCAAACAAACAGGATTTCCCGACAGCTAGCCCTTGTGCTCAGTGCTCCAGACTGAGTATCTCCTTACTGGGAATGTGCAGTGGGATAGGAAGAAGTCACAAAATAATAACAGTAATAAACAAACAAACAAAAAGACACCTTAAGAAGTTGTCTTTAAAGAGACTGATCCTGCCAAATTCTCACTGGCTTCATTGGGAGGAGTTGAAATTCAGTAGAAAGTGAGTAAGGACTCAATATTCCACCTATTGTGCATCGACAAAACAAATTAATTGTTGCAAGCTGCTCGGTCTGTAGATATTTGTATTATTGTAGTGCCTAGGAGGTCCATTCATGGACCAGAACCTCCATTGTGACAGGTTCTGTACAAAAAACAGAAACAAAATCAGCTTCTACCCCAAAAAAGCTGATAAATGTAAGTATTATCTTCTGGAAACCCGGGGCTTTACCCATGTAATTCCCTGGGCACCAACACAGGGTTGAGGATGCGGGAACAATTTTTATAGTGAGGGTGCAGGGAGCTATTGAAACAAAGTGCAAACCCTGTATATAATGAAATCCACTTGAAGTCAGGAGGTATGGCAGCACCCTTAGTTCCAGCACCTATGCATAGAGCTACAACTGACTGCCTTTTATATGAAGAATGATCACTTAGTAACTAAGTTCCAATCAGGGGGCATCTCAATGTGTTGCAGAGCTTGCTCTATAGACAATTTTCCTAATATTCAGGCTAAAATATTCTCTAAATTTCATGCAAATACCCCTAGCAATAGACCCTTGTACCACGCTAAATATGTCTAAATACCTCATTTCAATAATTGTGGGCAGCTAGTTTTCATTTCTTCTGCCTTTAGTCTTGTATTTCAATGGCCAGCCAAAGGCTAAGACGGGGTATCATTTACAGCAGTTCTAAGTGGCAGATGTCTGTACAAAAAGAGATTCATTTTTATAAAGAGGGAGATTTTTGCCAAATAATTTTCCGTATAGGAAGCAGCTACTCATTCAGTCCTAGTTATTATAGTGGGAGAAATGAGATTTCGAGCCGAAAAATGTATTATCCAGGGTTCTTGTGTTATCTGTGCTAAATTCATGTTTATTAAAACTGACTCAGAGAGGATAAAATCTTGGGAAAGAAAATGTAGCGGCAATACTGGAGTCAAATGATCAAAGAAGTCAGATGATAATTAATGCCTCAGATCCTGCAAAGACCTGTGTTCTTATCTTTATGCATGTGAGCAGTCCCATAGACTTCAACAGTGCTGCTCCTGTAAGTAAGCCCTGGTCTACACTTACCTAGAAATTTGGGGGCAGTCAACAGGAGTTACACAAGCTACACAGATTAGCTTGCATAACTCCCGTCAATTGCTGTGCTTCCCTTCTGTGCGTTGTCTTCATTGCACTGTGCAGTTGGGAACCACGTTCCCGTCGATGCAACACTACACCACTTGAGGGGGTGGATTTACTGCGTCGACTTCCTGATCTATTGAGTGTGTCTACACTGACAGCTCACTCGATCCAGAAAGATCGTTCTGACAGCAACGACTTTGCCAACGTCAGTATTGACATATCCTAAGCCTTAAGTTGCGGGAACAGGTTTCTAGAAAGTTTTGCCATTGCTATATCTGGATTCAAGCTTTGAATCTGGGCACTTAACAGGTCAAAGAGAATGAGATTCAGTAACAGAATCATCTGAGCCAGGTGCTTTTCAGTGAGTTATTCGCCCGTATTATTTCTTTATTTGAAATAAGTTTACCGCATTTTGGGAGGTGAGGGCAGGGGGCAGCCATAAAGAACTGAAAAGTGTTTTTAGAGGCATCTGAAAGTAGCTTTTCATTTTAAGAGTAAAGACACAGGCAATGCTATTATTTTTTAGTGAGGAAGTGGGTTGATTGGAAATTGAAAAGCTTTCACTTTTTCATTACTTCCTTTAGGCTTTAGTTAATTAACTGGGAGCTGGCCAGCTTGACTGGGATCTTAAAACATTTGAGATTATAGGATAAGAAGAGAGAAGCCCAGTTCTTTGAGAAACAATCAGATTATCCCAAGTGATTTAGGATCATTTGGCAGGAAGAGTTATATAGATGTTCATTTTAAGGCTCTAACTGTTTATTAACAGCAGTGCTTTGGGGCACCTATCGACATCAGGCCCCATTGTACAAGGCACTGAACAAACAGTGAGACTGACACTGTGCCGAAGAGCTCACCATCTAAATAGTCAGGACAGAGGTGAACTGACTTGCCTAAGATCATGCAGCAGGTTGGTGGCGGTGGGGGAACAGAATCCTGGTCTCTCGTGCCAACATCCTGTTGGCTTGAGACACACTGCTCTGACCCTTGTAGGTGTCTGCAGAGTGAAAGAAGGTGTGAGGACCTCAGCACAATTACAGGCACTACG
Source organism: Mesoclemmys tuberculata (assembly GCA_007922155.1). Taxonomy (NCBI): domain Eukaryota; kingdom Metazoa; phylum Chordata; order Testudines; family Chelidae; genus Mesoclemmys; species Mesoclemmys tuberculata. The sequence goes on along the minus strand of ML675632.1, from coordinate 6,112,713 downwards.
CCCAGCAGAGTTTAGGGATGGCAGCCTTGATGCATCTTTCTATTACTCATAGATTCCACGGCCAGAAGGGACCCTCGTGATCATCCAGTCTGACCTCCTGTGTAACAGTCATAAAACTTCCTTGAAGTAATTCCTAGAGTTGTTCGCATACAACAGGGGATCCTTTGCCAAGGGGTCTCAGGGTCACAACCTCCAATCTAGAGACTTGTGAACCCCATCAAAAATCAAAATATTTGTTCAGCTGTAATGGAAGGGAGAGGGACCTGCTGTCACAGAGTATCAAGTTTCCAGACAAGCCATTCAAACTCATCTACTGTCCATTTATCTCCAATCTAGCAGCTGTCTAGATTTTTGGCTTGTAGGACTATATTTTGTGATAATTAGATATTAACCAAAAAGAATGGTTACCCTGTCCTTTTCTCCCATCAGCCAATTTTTTTTGAAAGTCACTAAGAACACTCAGACTATCTGAGAGGCACGTTTCTTGCACCCCACTGTGTATAGTTTGAAAATAAGCTCCGTCTACAGATGGCCCTTGAACACTTATTACAAAGTCTAGGATCTAGTGTGGTGGTGCTGCCATTTGGGGAAGGGAAGAAATGGAGCTGAAAGTTAGTAGGCCAACTCGCCGGCCTGTACCTCAAATAAACCTCCCACAGAGGCAGAATCTCAGTCCCACTCTTCATTTAACAAACCTCTTCCATCTCCCTTCAAACTCCACACAAGTCTGACTCTATGTTTCTTTCCTATGTTTTCTTTCTGCTGTCTGGCCTTTCCTATAACCTCTCCCCACTAACACTTACTGCAGAGGTGTAGCTATCTCCTACAGTCCTTCCATAAGGCTGGTTCAAAGAGCCCCTTTTGGATCCTCCCTCTCACTCTGCATCTTCCTTTTTGACTTAGCTTGGAGACAGCACTTCCTATAAGAGGGAGTCTGCTATTACATGATCCTTGGTCTCCTGATGCACGTGACCAGCTAGCGTTTTGAAATAGGGCACTGGGCCCTAAGAGTGCACTCAGGGACAACTGCCCTGGTACACGAGCCTTTACAAGCAACCAAAAATGGAGGCAATACTTGAGGCAGCTTCCCTCGAATCCAACTTTTCTCATCTGATGGGTTTGGAAGTTACAACTCAGCCATCCATTGATAACAACCCTTTTCCACTGTAAATCAAAATGCAACGCTGTCAGCAAACCTTTCAGTTTAAATGCACCATTATAACACTTTGCACTTCCCTCCTGCCGTCTATCAGAGGATCTCATAGTACATTACAAATGCTAACCATGTGAATTTGGGATGCATTAAAATCTCTATTTTACAGATAAGGAAAATGGACAAGTCACATAACCCTCTGAGGTTATGTCTGCACCGCAGTTAGACACCCATGGCTGGCCTTTTCCAGCTGACTTAGTCTTGGGGGGCTTATGCTAAGGGGATGTTTAACAGTAATGTAAATGTTAGGGCCCAGGCTAGAACCTGCGCTCTGGGATCCTCCCACCTTGCAGGATCCTGGAACCCAGGCTCCAGGCCATGCCTGCACTGCAATTAAACTGCACCTTACCCCAAGGGTGAGTCAGTTGACACGGGCCAGCCATGGGCTTTTAACTGCAGTGTAAACATACCTTGTGCCTTCAGGATCATAACTGCAAACCCGTAGCAAAGCTAGAGATAGAATCCAGATCTCCAGCTTCAGGAACATCCTTCTTCTCTGAAGGCCTGATCCAAAGCCTATTGAAGCCAATGGAATGGCAGACCTTCACTGAAGACGTTCTTTTGGCCCACAGAATTTAATTTAAGTTTTATTCACAATTGTAACTGCGTGACTGGCACTTATTTGCAGCAGAATCTGACAAAGGGCTGGTCAGCCCAGTGTGGAACTGCACTCTACAGGGGTATGACTTCCGAAGCGCACCAATGTGTTGCACACGAATTGGTCCATGTAGCCATGGATGTGCAGTAAAAGTTCCTCAGTGAAGTTTAATGTCGTGCTGTTTCAAATAACCCTATGTTAAAACACACCACCACCAGCTACCAGTGGACCAATTAATGCACAACACATTAGTGTGTTTTAGAAGTCCCAGCCACATAGAATACATTACCCTACTGTGTATACAAGGCCAAAGTCTCTCAACACTACATCTATATGTTTGCCTACTAACAACGGAGACAAAATTTTTGCCTGAAGAAAACAAGACTTAACTCTGTAGGTTATCTACTTATTTAATATATATTTATAATCAGGGATGGGCTTGTTTTTATTTATAAGTCTTGTAGTTACTAGTTTCACTATGTTATCTGACAGCAAAGACAAAATAGGCAGTATATGCAGCTGGTATTCTGTGACTGACGGAAAAACAATACATATTAGTTTAATAGTCCAAAAGTCATCCCAAACCATATGGAAACATAGCTTTTGCAGTCTACACCTGCACCAATTAGCAGTCATGCTTTCTGTGTGAAGGAAAAACAAATTTCCACCAGATCACTTAATAGAAAGTAAAAATGTCATTTGCCCCAACAGACTGCACCATGGTTGGAGATTCCACTGATTATATTTTTGATTGGCTCACATACTGCAGTTGTGTTATTTAAGTGTATTTGCTGTTTTCTTACAGAATTCTCTCCATCCTGCATCTCTGAGATGCAGTCCTCAACTGTCATCATTACTGTTGTGGGTAATGAAAAGAAAATTCCACTCCCCATTGTGAGGGGGAATTGTCTGTTGACTTGAGAAGCAAATCTGTGCTATCTAGAACATCATTTAGAGTGTCAAAGGGAGCCATGAGTTAGGGCTGGTGGATGTACCTTTGTGTTAGGCACAGTAGAAAAACCTGCCTACTACATGTATGGGTATTTTGATCAAGACTTATTAGAGGTGCTCTCTGGATGAACATTAGCAATTCCACGGCACATGTAATAAGTTATGGCTTTGTTTCTTCCTTAGTTAAGAAATATCCTTTCCCATCACTGTTACTCATTACACTGCATGCTGGTCTTCATCCTGGCTTCACCCCGCATCCTAGAAGTGGCTATATTTCATTGTGTTATCATGTGTGTCTCTGAAGTGCCCTATACTTTAGAGAAGGTCTAGGTGCACAAAATTATTTTGGAACTGATACCCCAGTGATTCTTCACAGTAGATCAGAGTGGTAGGTTGCAATTACAAACAAGCATACAGCAAGTTAATTCGTCTGGAAAAAACCACTAACAAGAGTTCCTTGCTAAGCTAACGTTAGGAATGTTTGGCTTTGGGACAGGCGGAGAAGCATGGAATATAATAAGAAGGTTATTGGTTGCAGTCAATGAAGCCATATAGAGGTGATTAAGGACAGGACTGGACAAGTAACAATTCTAGTTATGGATGTAAGACAGCCTCTGGTTATGCTCAGTTTTCTGTGTGGGTTGAGTAGTAAATTACCATGAAAAGCAATTTGGGAAAGGAATATTAAGCATATGATTCAAACACTTTTCCATTTAAGAGATGCCATAGTACAGGATGTGTTGTAATTAGTCAACCCAATGTAATTATTCACCAGATAAACAACCTTCAAAGAGGGGCTTGGCCTAGATGAAATGGAGGGGGAAATTTTATGAAGAATACCCCTTTTTCTGCTATTGGGTATGGACTGGCCCATGTTCATTTGATTCTTGGCCCAGATTAACAGACCTGTTGATGAGCCTGGACTATAGTGTATATTATACCAGATTGCCCATTTGGCTGATGTTTCATATAAATCTAGTGTAAAAGTACTTTTAAGGAAAACTCCTAGACGGGGTAGGGTGTTTCAAATTAAAAACAAACCCATGTGTGTAAGACGGTCAAGATTTGCCATGAGAGATACCAAACTCCTGAGCCTTCCGCCTCACTTCATCTTTATCCCTGTTCTGAGATTCCTCCCCTCCTGTCTCCAAACTAGCTCTTTATCTCTGCTCTCCAACTTTTCCTTTGCCTTAGCTTCCTCCCTGCCCCCCCCCCACCACTCCAGTGCTCTGCTGCAAGTCCTATGCTTTCAGGTTTGCAAAGAAAAAAACCTCTCCCCTTGCAAAGACCCACACCATCTGCCTCTCCATCACTGCTGCTGCAAGTGGGTCCCCCTTGCACTGTCACCCATGTTTACAACGGACAACAGCAGCGCCTCCTGTTTCCCCTCCCTCTCTTCCTCCTACTTTGTATGTGGTGCAGCATGTAGCAATGAGCCAGCGACAGCAGCTGGAGGAACCAGATGATGAACTGGCACTGGTTTGAATTGGTGCTGTCTGATCAAACAGCTGGCCAGCTAATATCTGAGCAGCTCTGGTTGGGGTCTGGTCAACAGTTGGATAGGTGGATGGACTATGGATGACCCTGTTTAGTGAAAAGTCCCTTTATGGTCTAGTTATTTGAAACCCAGGTTGTAAGTAAAGCCAAGTAGATCTTTTACTGCATATTTATACTGAAGACACTCACAGCCAGCAATGCATATCACTCTGTTCCTGCTGGAGCATGGCCAGACAGCAACCTCCCAGAATCAGGAATTCAGTCTCTGGATAAAACAGTTGCAGCCAAAGGGTGGGCTTTGATTTTGTTCTTCCTCCAGCTATCAAATTATTCCCCTTTGTGTTTGCCTAATAATACCGGCCAGGTTTTGCTTGCTTAATGAACTACAGAGCATTAGTTGTTGGGGGGAAAAATACCACTTCTGGGTGAGTTGTTGTGTCCCAAGTTCATATGGAACTCCTTACATCCAGGCATTGAGTAGAGCAGGTTGATCATTAGCAAGAAAATGAAATTGTCAAAATATGTGATTTCATCAAGACCAACACATTTCACAGAGACATGACGTTTTGAGAATGTCTTCATCAAAACTCTTTTGGTCCAGTCAGACAAACTAACACTTGATAGCCTTGTGGTCAGGGCACTGCCCTAGGATGTGGGAGATGGATTCAAATCGCTGCTCTGCCTGAATTAGGGGGATCTGGGATTCAGAGCTGTAATGGGGGGGAAAGGGTACACTATAGTGGGACCCAGAGGTCCTGGAGGGCCCAGCCCAGGCTGCAACCCCCAGGGGTTTGTGTGTGGGAGCGGGCCCGTGTTACAAGTTTGTACTGGGCCCAAAAAAGTTATGCTTGGGCCCTGCTGGGATGAAAAACACTCCATTGAATTAGGCAGAACAGGGATTTGAATCTTGGCTTCACAAATCCCAGGCCAATGGCCTAAATGACAGGGCACACATGCCTCTTTCCCCCTCCCCCCACCCACTAATTTTGATTTCATAAAATCATTTGAAAGGTTTTGTTTTAGTGCCAGTGTGGAATGTGAAGGACATATCCCCAGGACATTGAAGCCCTTAGCCACTCAAAGAACATCTGACACCAGAGCCTTGTTGGTAAGATACTGAATTGAGCCAGAAGACCTGCTATGGATTGACTCTGTTATGTAATCTAGGGCAAATCACTCCATTGCTGCTCTTTCCCATCCCACCTTGTGCAGTTAGATTGTAAGCACTTCAGGACAAAGACTGTCTCCTACCATATGTATCTACAGTGCCTTGCACAATGTGATCCTGCTCTCAGTTGGAGCTGCTCTAAGAGCTAATGGAGTGTACAAATAATGCGACACATAAATTTGTTAAGGCATGGAAACTGACAAAGGCACTTGTTAAGTTAAGCTTTGTTGAGGGTTAAGTAGGCATGTTAGCAGCTTGTTCTTTTCCACAATATTTGCTAGTAAGGAAATACCCTAAGCCAATTCACCTTGTTCTGTATTTGAGATAGTAATTAAGAGAACAGTGGAAGGGGATTGGGCACATAGTGGAAATATAACAGTGGGAGGCAAATAATTCTTCAGCAGAAAACACAGCACAATATAGAGTTGAATACTCCTGCATTTAAATAAGGCAGGTGAACAGACAAGAGGAAACGAAAGAAGAAGCACAATGGAGACCAAAAAAGCTTATTATGACAAGAGCGTCATAACTGTTCACTATCAGCCTGGTGATAAAATATTACAGTATTACCATTTCTGTCTCCCAAATATAAGTTACATGACAAGAGATGTCTTCACACTGAGATAAAGAAAGTGCATCCCACTTACGTTTCCAAAAGGGCAAGCAGATAAGAGAAATCCAGTGGAAAAAAGCCCTATTTATCATTTTAAAGTCACTGACAAGAAAAGAAAAAAAGAATGCCTGAACAAACCCTGAAGTCAAATAGATTGGAAAAACCAGCAGGCTTAATTTATGCAGATGAAAAAAGAAAAGTGGCTTTGCACCTGCTATAGCTGATTTGACTTAGGTGAAATTTAGTGCACTGCTAAATCAATTGAGTTTCACTAAGACAAAGTAATTCAACTGTCAGGCAAGTCGTGAGAAGTATTTATCAATCATCCAGGAACAAAAACACCCATGATTGCTTCTTGTACATTTACAGGCCCTCGATAGGCCACTGCCTAATGTTTAGAACCATCTTCATGAGAGCAGCAATCAGGGAGGAATTGAAGGAGATGGTGAACATTGCAATTCACTTGCATGTTTTTTTTTTGAAATGGCACCTTAAGGGCATATAAACAATTTTGAAAAAAATAGTGGAGTGATTTCTTGGTTTAAAGCAGACTAACAGATAGTGTGATGGGGCATCCAGGCCAGGTTACATGTATCAGTGCCATCCCATATCATGAGCCTAGTTTAGAAGATCAGAAGGGAATTCACTATACATAGTGAGTGCGATTGTTCACTCTGTCAGAGGGATGACTGAAGTGCACCCCATCCATCGCAGTTGGCCTGTGACGTTACGCAGCATCCTTCCTCACTGTTATTTCAGAGGAGTGTCCGATGGAGATAGCAAATACAATCTGCAATGTTCCATCTTTAGCAGAGGGGAGGGCTGTTCAGTTCCTGATGGATCATTGCATGTAGAAGACTGTAGATTCCATGGACCAAACCTCAGTATTAGAGATGAAGGCACATGAACTCTGGTTCATTTTAGGCATGTTACTTGTCTCTTTTGTGCTCCTAGGAAGATGCTTAAGTAGCCCTTTGTAGGGGAAAGATTGGGCAGCCCTGCTCTAACAGGAAAAGGAACAATAAGGACCCCTTAGACTATGAGGATGTAGCAGCATCACTGTTACCCATGTTAAAAACTACCTGCCAGGAGCTGCACCAGAAGCCATTTTGTGGGGCCCGAGAAAAAGTTTGTGTTCCTACAAAACCAAGGAGCAATGCTGCTTATTTGTAAGTTCCATCTACTGACACCTTATCTATTTACAGATATACAGACATCTGTTTCATAGAGCACTCTTGTAACCACCTGTATCTTTATCTTAACTCCTTCTTTTCTTCCTCCCACTAAAAGGAAAGCAATTTAATTTTACTTGCACAGTACCTCCATGCAAAGCCTACAGCATCCACATCACGTCTCTGTTAGTTTTTTGCACTCAAAGCAAGTACATCCATATAAGACCAAAAAGAGCTACTCTTTATATGCTTCCATATTACTAACACATTAAATGCACAGCTCTTACTTCAATTAAGACGGATATGTTTATAATATAATGCCATTCCTCTGTATCATGCTACTGGTGCTATTCACATTGGGCTAGATTATAAGGAACACAAGCCTCAAGTCCAGTTAGTCAGTGTAAAAAAAAAATTTACACACAGACAAATTCAGAAAATTGAACAAAACAAAATTTTTCACACAATTGCTAAATTTTTTTTGGGGGGTGGAAGGATTTTTCTTTTCTCTTCACTTCCCTAGACATTAAAACAAAACAAACAAACAAAAACCTTTCTTTCTTTCTTTTTGTTGGAGAAACAAAAATCATAAAGGTAAGAAAAAAAAATACAGACAGTCCCCGCTCCCCATGTCTTTAAAAGATCAGTTTAAACTAAAATGCCTTCATTATAATTCTTCTCATGCCTCCAGTGCCCTGGTTTCTGATGAGCAGAGAGAAGAATCTGGCCACCTTCACAAGCCTAGAAACACTGCTCATGTACCTGCTCCAATAGTCTGAGAATGGCTGCTATATTGGGCTGTTGAGACAGGACACAGCCTAATAACTCAGTGTAAGGTAGCAGAGAGACTCACACATCAGATGACGCTCTCAGCAGCAGGAGTTCAATCTCTTTACTCGAAAGTGGAGGTGTTGTTTCCCAAATCAACTAAAAACCCAAGTTCCCTCACCTGATCCAAGGTCATGTACCTGCCTCTTTCAGCTCAAGTTGCCCTTTATATCTCCCAGCAGGCCTGGTTCTGAGACACCTGCTCCTGTCACTGACCCTTAGACTCATTCAGTCTACTTGGGGAGGGAGGTTACACCTAGCATAGGTGGGCCTGAACCCTCAATCCTCTTACAGGGCCAGCTCACCCTCTGACATCCAGTATACAGTATAACTAAGAATAATGGCTCAAAATTAAGGAAAAGACTATTTAAATTAAATATCTTGATAACACGATAGACTAGGAAAAGCTGCTGACTATAGAGAACAATTCTGTAGAGAAAAGGGAAGGGACTAATTAACTGTATTTTCTCCATTGTTTTTGTCATCACTAATTACAAGGATTCTAGTATCTTTGAAGAGTTGAATAGCCTTTCCCATCTTCGCCATGCTGTGGTGCTCTTTAAAAAACCCACATAACTGGAAACTGAATTCCTGTTTTCCTGATTTATTATTTCTTTCTTGATGACTATCAATTCATGGGGGAGACTGGACACCAGTAGGTCAGTGGGAATCATTTTCAGTATTTTTTTCTTGAAAAGATCAGCAATCTGTTAAACGATTTATTTCTTCTGCTGTCTACCATTGCGTATAAATGACAGTGCTAAAAATCTAGAATGACCAGAATGATTTTTTTCCCCTTTTTTGCTGAAAACCTCAGTGGAAAATGTTGACTTTCCATCAAAAACATGAAAATCTGAAAGCCAATTTTTTTTTGGTTTTCAGGAAACTAAAGCCTTTCGCCTAAAATCTGACAAAAATTAAAATATTTTCTGCCGAGAGCTGAAAATTATGAGTTTTGGCTGAGTATTTTCAGTTCTCTGGAAAAAAATGAGGAAAACAGATGCTTCCAGTGAAAATTTATCAAAAATCCAATTTTCTGGGACTCTTCCTCCCCCCCCAAGTTTTAATGGAAAAAATTAAACCACCCCTAATAAATAATCATTTTATATATAGTTCCATCTCCTTTCACTGACCCCCAGTACCTGATAATATTGAAAAGGTGACTTTGACCCAATGGTGCAGGATTCCTAAGATATAAAAAAGCTTTTCTAAATATATAGCTTGTCCCATAGGATCAAACAAGGCAGAACTTTGATAAATTAACACAATTGCACTTCATTAAGATGGGGTGGGAAAGGGAGGTCATGCCTACTGGTAATCAAGCAAATGAAACCATAGATCATTGGGTTCTTCCACAGTCAAGTAACTTTGTCATTGTATTAGGTCTGCTGTTTAGTAATCATCTGACCTTTCTTGAGACATTTTATGTCATAACTTTCTCTGATCCTCATTTTGCAAAACACTAAAGAAAAGCTCCAGCTGCCAGAGCAGAACTGTATTAGATTTGATTTCTTAGATATGCTGTTTTCATTAAGTTCAATGCAGACGGACATGCAGCGTGTGCTTAATCCATGTGAAGTTGCTTGTGTAACCTTTTTGCCAGGTGGAGTTGGCAGTCACAAGAGCCAGGTTTAGTATCCAGAGGTCCCTCTTAGCAATATACCACAGACCTGGCTCAAGCCCCACCCCATAATCTGAGAAAATTAAACACCACCACTGGGTGCCTGTGAGAGGTAATACTTCCTCACTCACAAACACTGATGCTGTGTATAGCAGAGAAAACTTTTAATAAAAAAAGGAAAGGACCCTGGCATTAATTTTGGAAAACACCATAACCATGATTCAAACACATCTGACCATGAATAAAACTACCACTCCAGAATACATTTGGCAGTGTCCTTTGTGAAAGTCCAACAAACAAATGTCCTTTTAACACCCCACTTCCCTCTTCCCACACTGCACCTCACTCACAACTGCTGTCGTATGGGGAGATTTTGAATAGACCAGTAAAAGGGCCAAGGACCACGTGATGGTGTATCATACTTGTTGCTAGCAGCAGCCAAAATTGGTAGGCCTTTCAGCAGACCTCTGTAGCCTTGGCATGACTAAGCCAGGAGGGAAGGGGAGCCCCTTTATCAACCTTTGCCTGACCCTGCTCTCCCTCTCTAATGCTCTGGTGGACGTGCTGGGATCTGTGTTTAAGGGAAAAGACCAATAAGCTTATTTACGCATGCCCTGTGGGAGATATTTGTCCTGGCCTCAAGATATGCAAATTCTGTCAGATCATACCTTGCTAATTAACTACTCTGGTAACCTTAGGTCTAGCTTATGAAACTTTTTTTCTTTTTCCTTGATGTGTGATTGTCTAATAACAAGATAAATGGAGGAGGAGGGGATCTCTGTTTGGACTCAGGGTTTTTTTTTGGATCCTACAATGAGAGCTGGACGATCTGGCCAATCGGAAAGCCGTCACTGTTCTCACTCAAAAGCCACCCCAGACTTCGGTAATTTTTAAGGGTTGAGGGTTGGGGTGTTTTAGTAACTTGTTGCAGACGTGTGTAAGTGCTTGGGCCCAAGTAAAAGTATACCTTCAAAGTAAGAGCTCGCTCGTGTAGTGCTTGAGCCTAAGTAAAGGTATGGCTTTGTAGTAAGAGCACTGTTGTGTTATACTGTTTCTACCATTCCATCCAATCCTTTGCTTTGTTGCATTATATGGCTGGTTGAAGGGATAGAAATGCACAGGAGTAGCTGTGTTTGAATGTGCTTCCCATTCAGCTGTGGCTTGACAAAGTCCTTGCTGGGATGGTTTAGTTGGGGCTGGTTTTGCTTTCAGCAGGGAGTTGAACTAGATGACCTCCTGAGGTCTCTTCCAACCCCACTCTTCTATGATTCTATGAAATCTCATTAGTACTGATTAAAGCTGGTCCAAATTTTTCAATTGAAATATTGTTTTGACAAAAAAAAATGGTTTTTTTAGTCCAAAAGGAAATTGTTGAGAAATGTCTAATTTTGATTATATTTTTGCAATTTTTTCACTGAAAAGCCGAAAAATCCCCAAAATGATTGAAAATTTTTTGTTTTTGAGCAACTCAAAAATTTTAGATAGAAGTAAACATTTTTGCTAGATCAGCTGAAATTTTTGTTTTCAGTTGCTAAAAGTGTGTGTGTGGGGGAAAGCTATTCAGGTTTTTTGCTAGAAACTGGAAAAAGTTGTAGGAAAATTTCAGTGAAAATTAAAGAGCTTTCACAAAGTGTTTTGTAGGGGCAAAATATTTCCTGAGTAGCTTTAGTACTGCTCTTTTTAAGCTGAGCCCGAGATGAATGAGAGAAAAGGAGGACTTAGCACTGGAGAGGAAGTCAGTGCATGAAAGAAAGGAGCCAGAAGTAGGTTTTGCGGAGGAGAGTGGGTTTCATTCTAGATAGAGGAGCAGCAGGAAAGAAAGGTAAGAAGGAGTGACAAGGAGTGCAGATGAGGTGAGCTAGGGTGACCAGATGTCCTGATTTCATAGGGACAGTCCCGATATTTGGAGCTTTTTTTTATACAGGCTCCTATTACCTCCCACCCCCGTCATGATTTTTCACACTTGCTATCTGGTCACCCTAAGGTGGGCAGATGTGATGTACAGAGCAGATGTGAGAGAAGTCACAGGGAATAGCTGAGCATATGCCAATGGTGGGGATGAGGCGTGTGAACATTAGGAAGCAAGCGACAAGGAGCCCAGAAAGGGACTCACCTAGAAGGGTGGTGTGGTCAGAGTTGAGGAGGAAGGCATATCATTATATTTGTTGAATGCTAGGAAGACCGGAGAGGGGAGGTCACGGAGGCCTGAGAGGAGCTCACCATAGTTCAGGTGAGAGAGAACCATAGAAGGAAACATGGATTTGACGGTGAGTATAGTAGAAGTGACAGGCATATTTGCAGGGTCGTGGGGGGCAGCACTTAAACTGCTGCTGCCCTTGCTGTGTGGGGGAACAAACAGAAAAGTTCAACTTGTAGGGCCATTAATTTGACACCTTTCTATGAGCACTAAAATATAGGGAGCTATATTTGGAAAAGAACGATTTTTTTCTTTGCATGTCATGATGTTCTTTGAAAAGATACTTGAAAGTAAGTACAATAAATTCCAGGTCCTTGATTAAATGCTGATGACAGTAATCATGTATTCATTTGTCTGTTCGGTGGAAAGAAGATGTAATGGTTTGCTGAAAATTAGGGAGCCATTTGAGCCAAAACCCATAAATCTTAATTTCCCTCATTTGAACTGGAACCAGGTCTGAATTTTGAGTCTAGGTCCTACCTCAATAAAAAGATAAACCAAAACTCTGGATCCAAACGCACCTGAACACTGGAGTGTTGAAAAGCCAGATCTAAATTTTGCAGCTCAGAGTCATCTTTCTTGAAGTTGTCCTGTCTACCTAGGTACTCATAAGATCCTGATGACCATAGTATCTGAACATCTCACAATAACTGATAGATTTTACTTGCAACATCACTGTGAGGCAGGGAGATTTTACAGAGGGAGAACTGAGAACTGAGGCACAGAGAGATTAAGTAACTTGCCCAAGCCACACAAGAAGTCTGTGGCAGAGCCAAGAATAACGACCAGATCTCCTGAGTCCTAGACCCATGTCCTATCCACTAAACCATGCTACCTACTCCTGGACCCTTGTATACTGCGAAAAATAAAATGGTAAACTGAAGAGGACTCTCTGGATAATTAAATAGGTTCCTCAAGGTAAAATGGTAATAAAAATCTCCACTTTAACTGAAAAGTAATCCAGTGTTCAGAACTGTTATACCTGGTCATACCGCTGTGCCTGCAGTCCCAATATTGTCTCTGCCAGATAGATAATATCCGTCATACTTGCGATCAATCATATGCCAGCAAGCACTTTCATTTTATATTTGCTTAACAGAATATATAATACGGTGAGGTGTCCATGGGCATTTCAAGCACTTTCACTCCTAGGGAAACAGGAGTCCATATTGCCACAAGATGCTAGAGATTTATCATGGCAAATCACACCTCATTAAAGTTTATCTTTGCTATGAGGCCTACAAAGAATTTGACAATGGCTTGACTTCTGGTGACCTCAGACCACTGCCTATCATAGCGACCAATACTGTCTCATTGTTTCCTTGTACTCCCCTATCTGTCCGTCTGTATCCAGCTGTTGTTTTTTGTCTTACACTTCGATTGTCAGCTCTCTGTAGCAAGGACTGCCTTTTGTTGTGTGCTTGTACAGCACCTGGCTCAACGGGGTCCTGGCCCAATAATAATTATAAGTAATAATAATAATTAGTAGCTAATGTGCAGCCTGCTCCAAATCCACTGCTCCAGCGCACAGCCTGAATGCCAATGAATAATGATTGGCAATTAATAATGTCACAGGGAGCTGGAGTAGAAGGAATCCTTTCACTTCAGCCCATGGAGCTGCTCCATGGCTGCTGCTAAAATAGAACCAATATGCCAGCTTCCCTCAGATGGGGAGAGAATGGGAGGATTGGTTTAGCAGAAATCCCTTTGGCTCCACTTCCAACATTTCCATACACCATTCAACCTGTGTGTGCTGTTGTCCAGGGAGCCCCTGTCAAAGGTTTGCTCTGTGTCACACAAGTGGTTTCCCCCACCGTGTCCCAGAGCACTCCTGCCCCTGATATCTAGTCCCCTTTTGCACATTGGAGACCACCACTTCCTTTGCCTGGAGACTGTCCATGGCTGCTTGGGTGACGGCTGGATTTATTCCTCTGTAAATTGGAATATGTCACTAATTCATCAAATAAACTAATATTTGGTGACAGCACCTCCAGAGACAGAGTAGAGTTTCCATGTTATGTACATGGTCTTTGTTTTCATAGGAAAAAATCTTGGGGGAGGGAGTGTTTTGTGCTTGGAAAGAGGTCAACTGGGGAAATGTCTATTCAACTATGGTTGAAATGTCAAAGATTATTAGAAAAAAGAGCATGGGATTAGCAGCAGAAAATAAACATTTTTTTTTTTGCTTTTGATTTGCTCTTGCTTATTTTTTTATTTCACCAAAGGTGTCCATGAAATCCTGCCCTGTATGGACCAGAAATACTGGAAGGAGAACACAAAAATCAGAATGAATGATTGATGTATCAGTTGTGTCTAGTGTAAGGGAATTCAGAGGGTTATTAGTATTTTCAAACCTGACAGGAAGCAATTCTTTTTTCATCCTTTTGGTAATGAAATACAAAAGGAAGGGAAAAAATATGAATCACAAATGTGCATCAAAAGACCCAGTTTGAGGTGCCTGTCAAAAGCCATTAAATGTTTGTCTAAATGCAGAAAGCACAACAGTGGGATCATTGTCACAATGGGGTAAGAAGAGGTGCTGAATGAAGATTCTTTCCTGTCCTTGAATGTTTTGTAGAAGAAAAGTGGCAACCTATGATGGCTTTAATCAGCTGCTGCTCTTAAAAGCTCTGCAGGAATTCATACGAGACTGCACACCACACTCTGACTGTCAAATCAAAACAGAGCTGCTAAATGATGACGGAATTTGTCGAGGACGAATCACTAACGCTTTCTCCCTCCCCAAGTCAGAAGGTCTTCCCTCGGGGGCAGTAGAAGCATTTCAGACAACCGTGGTGATGCCAGTTCAGACTTCTCACTAGCTGCATACAGAAATGTATTGCTAATAAATAAGGATGAACCTTGTGAGTGCCTCCTGAGTGGCACTGTGTGCCCTGTTCTTCCATAGACTTCACTGGATGTTGAGGGCATTCAATACCATGCAGACACTGCTCAGTGCAGTGCAAGTCTGGGCCAAACGTGGGACCAAAAGGCCACTGAAATAGGAGTTTGTACATTGACTTCAATGGACCTCAAATGTTCAAACCCAGTCCCTCAATTTGAATATGTAAAACATGTGCCTTGTAGCATACCTATACTTGAAAATGTAGCCTTAAAAACTGTGGTGGCTGATACCAGCTGAGAGTGGGTAGGCAAACCTGGCCCAATAAGGCTATTTCCGCTGGGATCAGTCCCTTTTATTGCTTGTTTATTATTGACCAAGCACTTTACAGTGTTCAGGATCCAAAGCCTGTTGGTATCAATGATAAGATTCCATTGACCTCAGTGAGCTTTGAATCAGGCCCAATAGGCACAGCGTGGCATGGGACACAAATAAAGACAGTCTTTTCACCGAAGAGCTTCCAGCAAAACAACAGACAAGGTGTACCTTCTCCTTCTGTCCACCCTGCATTGAATAATATTGGAGAGGAGAGTTGAACATGAGCCTCCTGGAAAAAATCTTGCTTTTAGCAGTGATTTTATTAGTGTCACTAACTGTGGAATAAATTTTTCATAATAGCTCAATAGCCCTAAAAAGAGCGAAGTTGGCTCATGTTTTGAGGAGGTGGAGCTTCCACAACAGCCTTGACTTTTGCAGGAGCCTTACAAAGACCAGTAACATCAATGACATGTCCCAAATATTCAACAGAGGGCTGGAAGAATTCACATTTGTCTTTGCAGACTCATAGGCCGTACTCTTCCAGTCTTCTCAGGACAGCATCCAAGTTCTTAAGGTGATCCCTCATTCTTGCCAGGATCCAGGATGTTGTCAGGACTCTTAGCAAGCCACTCAAGATCTGGTCTATAGCCCTCTAGAACAAAGCTGGAGCAGAGATTATTCCAAAGGGCAAGTGGCAGTATTGGTACAGTCCTCTATCCATCATGATAGTCAACAGCTCTTGGGACTTCTCATCGATGTGCATCTGTAAATATGCCTGACACAGATCAGTGTTGCTGAACTTCTGTCCACCAGCCAACTGAGCGAAGAGGTCATCGATGCGGGGAAGAGGGTATTGCTCTGCACACAACACCAGGTTAACAGTAACCTTAAAATCCCCACAAATCCGAATGGAGCCATCTTTCTTCAATACTGGAACGATTGGTCCTGCCCAGAAGCTGTGGGTAGCTGGACTCCATTCTTGACCAGGGTTTTCAAATCCGCTTCAACTTTTGGCCTGGTGGCATATGGCACAGTTCTGGCTTTCAGACATTTTGGTTGGCTGTCAAGCTTAATGTTCAATTTCACAGTGATTCCTTTCATACTTCCCAGGTCATCTTCAAAACAGCAGCATGTTTCTTTAATACAGCTGCCAGACCTGTTCTCCCTTAGCCATCATGTGCACTTCTGCCCAATTCAACCGGATCTTCTTAAACCATGACCTTCCAATTATGGCAACTGCCATGGACAAGATGTGGAGTGGCAATTCTTCTTCTGACTGGGTGTCACTTTGATCATCCTGAGTCTGCTCTACCATGTGTAGATTTTTTTGTTTTGGTCCACTGGACAGCAGGCTTCTTTTTCTCCTGCTTGCCTGTTCTGTTTCAATCTTATTTTTTCTGTTTTCATTCAGGCTCTGAAGCTTTTTGCCACATTGGTGACATACTAGGCCTTTACAGCAGCGTTCTGATGCATGGTGACCAGGTTCTCCACAGCGGTAACATTCCTGGCTCCCCACTGTCTTGTTGGTAGGTTCTTGTGACACCTTATGCACTCTGGTTGATGCACTTAGTTGTGTTTCCTTTGATTCTGGTTCCATGGAAATTGTAATTTCAATGGCCTTCTGCAACGTGAGCTTGGCCTCTGTCAATGGGCGTGTCTGTATTGCTTCATGACACAGACCACACACTAATTTATCACACAGGATGTATTTTAACACATCATTATATTCACAGTGCTCTGCAAGCTTCTTAAGAGCTGCTACAAATTGTGCAATTGTTTCACCTTCTTCTTGATTTCTTTTGTGGAACCTAAATCTCTCTGCAATTATCAGTGGTTTTGGGGAAAAATGTGCTCCAGGATTTTCACAATGTCACTGTAAGATTTTGTGCCTGGTTTATCAGGTTGCGCTAAGCTGTGCAGCAGACTAAATGTTTTACGTCCAAGAACACTTAAGAAAGTTGCCACCTGCTTATCTCCAATTCCATTTGCAACAACAAAAAGCTCAAAACGCTCAGTGTATGAGCTCCATTGCTCCACAGTTTCTTCAAAATGTCCCAGGGGCCCTGTAAGTGTAGCCATTGCTGCCTTTTTTTTTCTTTTCATGTCTTTTATTCGTGTGTGTTGGGGATCGTTCACACATAATTACTAGTAATTTCCTTTCACTACCACTGCTTCCTTCCTCCCCCTTCCCAATCTGTCTTCTTTATTTTCAATTTGTGCCATCAGCACAAACAGCAGAACCACCCAGAACAGCAAAAGTTTTTCCTCACATTTTAAGTGTTGCTTGTAGCCAGTGGTAGTGCAAGCATAGGTTCGTCATCCTTGTCACCACTTTGTTATGTTTGGATACTTGGAAGTTATTTGCACTCAGAGAGAAACCAGCAGACAGGAAAACACAGAAGTGTAAACACAGACAGCCTAGGTTTATTATTCTACTCTAAGACTGGACAGAACTGGCCAAGCTATCCCGTAAGAGTCTAGCTCTTTTAGCTATGATAAGCTAGGCAGAACACAAAGTACACAACAATAGGCATTCTCTATGGGTGTGGAGGGGAAGGATGTGGAATGGGGAAAAGCCATAGAGATTGCTACAGCTGGCATAGAGCCAGGGGATCCTCCATAGTCCCTGAAGAAGAGGAGAAATTATGACTCAAAGGAGTGTCTCTCAATCACCATTTCTCCCAGAGTACCTAATGGGTGGTGTAAATTACAGACTATTCCTTGCTCAAGTCACAATCTAGCTTGTTGTGTACAGACAATGTTGTGTGCATGTACATTCTTATTACCTCGGTCCATTGGTAGGAATGGTACACCCTGCCACAAAATTATATTTGGGTCCCCTCTGTCTGCTGGGAATTAATTTCAGAAATAAATCAAACTGAAGGGAAATATTTCTGATTCTGTCATACTTTTCTTTATCATATCAATTTTGTGTCATTTTCTTAGCTGAATGAGTTCTTTCAAATGGCACTGAACCTGGCTGGGTATAATAAGAAAATACAGCAAAATAGCTATTTTTTTCACCCTTCAGTGTGTCTGCTGGCCTAAGATATTCAGACTTTCAAACAGGGTCTTAGAATAGTAATTTTGATAATGCACTGCTGGTTATCTTTAGATAAGAGTAATGCATATAAAAGCTTCATAATTATGTAGTTTCTCCAACTTAGGTGTCAGGATGCATAAAGGTAATAACATAGCATAATAAAACTATAGAAATCTTCAAAAGTCACAAAGAATAAATTATAAATTTACATTAATATCAATCTGTATTTGTTACCTGCCTCAACATGTTCAATAACTGCCTAGTCAAGGAAATACAAGATAGACCAGGAACCTGAGGGTCAAAAAAAGGTTGAAGAACTCAATGATTTTTTTGCCTCTGTCTTCACAAACAAGATCAGTTGCCAGACTACTGCACTGGGCAGCTCAAAATGGGGAAAAGGTGAACAGCCCTCAGTGGTGAAAACAGGTTCAGGACTATTTAGAAAAGCTGGATATGCACAAGTCCATGGGGCCAGCATCCGAGGGTGCTGAGGGAGTTGCTTGATGTGAGTGCAGAGCCATTGCCCATTATCTTTGAAACTCGTGGTGATTTGGGAAGGTCCCAGATGATTGGAAAAAGGAAAATATAGGGAAGAATGAGGATCTAGTGTACTACAGACTGGTCAGCCTCACCTCAGTCCCCAGAAAAATCATGGAGCAGGTCCTCAAGGAATCCATTTTGCGGCACTTGAAAGAGAGGAAGGTGATCAAGAATAGTCAACGTGGATTCACCAAGGGCAAGTCATGCCTGACCAACATGATTGTCTTCTATGATGAGATGACTGACTCTGTGGATGTGGAGAAAGCAGTGAATGTAATATACTTTGACTTTAGGAAAGCTTTTGATATGGTCTCCCACAGTATTCTTGTCAGCAAATTAAAGACAAATGGGTCGGATGAATGGACTATAAGGTGGATCGTAAACTGGCTAGATCATTGGGCTCAATTTGTAGTGATCAATGGCTTAATGTCTAGCTGGCAGCTGGTAACAAGCAGAGTGCCCCAGGGGTTGGTCCTGGGGCCCATTTTGTTCAGCATCTTCATTAATGATCTGGAGGATGGAGTGGATTGCACCATCGGCAAGTTTGCAGATGACTCTAAGCTGGGGAGAGTGGTAGATATACTGGAAGGTAGGATATGATACAGAGTGACCTAGACAAATTAGAGGATTGGGTCCAAAGAAATCTGATGAGGTTAACAAGGACAAGTGCAGAAGCCTGTACTTAGGATGGAAGAATCCCATGCACTGCTACAGACTGGGGACCAACTGGCTAGGCAGAAATTCAGCAGAAAAGGATCTGGGGATTACAGTGGACAAGAAGCTGGATATGAGTCAGCACTGTGCCCTTATTTCCAAGGAGTCTAATGGCATATTGGGCTGTAATAGTGGGAGCATTGCCAGCAGGTGGAGGGAAGTGATTATTCCCCTATATTCAGCACTGGTGAGGCCTCATTTGGAGTATTGTGTCCAGTTTTAGGCCCCCCTCTACAGGAAGGATGTGGACAAATTGGAAAGAGTCCAGCGGAGGGCAACAAAAATTATTAGGGAGCTGGAGCACATTACTTATGAGAAGAGGCTGAGGAAACTAAACTTATTTAGTCTGCAGAAGAGAAGAATGACAGGGATTTGATAGCAGCCTTCAACTACCTAAAGGGGAGTTCCAGGGAGGATGGATCTAGGCTGTTCTCAGTGGTGGCAGATGACTGGACAAGGAACAATGGTCTCAAGTTGCAGTGGGAGAGATCTAGTTTGGATATTAGAAAAAAACTTTTTCAGTAGGAGGGTAGGGAAGCACTGGAATGGGCTACCTAGGGAATGGGCTACCTAAGGAGGTGTTGACAAAGCACTGGGAGTGATAATTTAGTTGGGGTTGGCCCTGCCTTGAGCATGGGGTTGGACTAGATGACCTTCTGAGGTCCCTTTCAACCTTAAATATTCTATGATTCTATTATTCTAATATTTTTCTTATTTACACAGTTGTACATTAGGAATCTACTGAAGTAAATCACGTTACATCAATATAAATTAAAATAGAATCAGGTAAAAAAGAAACAGTAAGAAGACTAAAAAAAATATGTTACTCTGTCTATACAGCAGAGTAAAAGAGGTGGTTAGAGACAAAAAGACATCTTTGAAAAATTGGAAGTCAAATCCTAGTAAGGAAAACAGAGAGGAGCATGAACTCGAGCAAGCAAAGGATAAAAGTATAATTAGGCTGGACAAAATGAATTTGAAGAGCAACTAGCAAAAGACACAAAGGCTAACAGCAACAAATATTTTAAGTAATGTTTTAAGGAAGCCTGCTAAATACTCAGTGGGGCCACTGGAAAACAAGGTGCTAAAGAAGCACTCAAGGAAGATAAGGCCATTGTGGAGAAACTAAATGAATTATTTCCATTGGTATTCACTTCAGAGGATGTGAGGGAGTTTACCACATGTGAGCCATTCTTTTTAGATGAGAAATCTGGTGAACTGTTCCAGATTGAGGTGTCATTTTGAAACAAATTTATAAATTAAACAGTTATAAGTCACCAGGACCAGATGATAGTCACCCATTCAATTTCAGAACTGCTAAATGTGGTATGTAATAACTGTGGTATCACTTAAATAAGTTTGTGTATCAGATGACTGGAGGATAGCTAATTTGACACCGATTTTTTAAAAAGCCCCTAGAGGCAACCCTGGCAATTACAGACCAGCAGGCCTCTCTCTTCAGTACCAGGCAAATTGGCTGAAATTATAGTAAAGATCAGAATTATCAGACACATTGAAAAACATATGTTGGGGAAGAGTCAACACAGCTTTATAAAGGAAAATCATACCTCACCAATCTATTAGAATTATTTGAGGGTATCAAGCACAGGGATAAGGCTGATCTAGTGGATATAGTGTACTTGGACTTTCAAAAAAAACCAACCTTTGATAAGGTAAACCTTGGGATCACCAAAGGTTCTGTACAGGCACCTGTGCTGTTCAACATATTCATAAATTATCTGGAAAAAGGGCAAACAGTGATGAGACAAAGTTGGCAGATGTTACAAAATTCCTCAAGATAGTTAAG
This sequence comes from Mesoclemmys tuberculata, assembly GCA_007922155.1. Taxonomy (NCBI): domain Eukaryota; kingdom Metazoa; phylum Chordata; order Testudines; family Chelidae; genus Mesoclemmys; species Mesoclemmys tuberculata. Next base: position 6,091,591 of record ML675632.1, on the reverse strand, counting down.
TACAAAGCAGACTGTGAAGAGTTACGAGGAATATCATAAAACTGGGCAACAAAACTGCAGATGAAATACAATGTTGATAAGTGCAAAGTAATGTATATTAGACAACATAATCCCAGCTATCCATATAAAAAGATGGAGTCTAAATTAGCTGTTACCACTCAAAAAAGAAATCTTGGAGTCATCGTGGATAGTTCTCTGAAAACATCTGCTCAGTGTGCAGCGGCAGTCAAAAAGCTGACAGAATGTTAGGAATCATTAGGAAAGGGCAGTGAAGCACTGGAATGGGTTACCTAGGGAGGTGGTGTAAATTCCATCTTTAGAGGTTTTTAAGCTGTGGCTTGACAAACGCTCGCTGGGATGATTTAGCTGAGGTTAGTCCTGCTTTGGGCAGGGGGTTGGACTAGATACCTCCTGAGGTCCCTTCCAACCCTAATGTTCTCTGGTTCTATGATAATAAAACAAAATATCAGAATGTCACTATAGAAATCCATGATAAGCCCACTCCTTGAACACTGCATGCAGTTCTAGTTACCCTTCTCAAAAAAGACATCTTAGAATCAGAAAAAGTACAGATGAGGGCAACAAAAATGATTAGGAATATGGAACAACTTCCACATGAGGAGAGATTAAGATGACTGTGGCTGTTCAGTTTAGAAAGGAGATGACTAAGGGGGAAGCTAGGATAGACTTTTATGATAGAAAAAGTCATGAATGGTGTAGAAAAAGTGAATAGAGAAGTGGTACTTACCTCTTTTCATAACACAAAAGCCAGAGGTTACCCAATTAAGTTAATAGGCAGCAGGTTTATAACAATGAGCAGGAAGTACTTTACACAATTCACAGTCAACCCACGGAACTCATTGCCAGGGGATGTTGTGAAGGCCAAAATTATAACTGGGTTCAAAGAAGATTTAGATAAATTCATGGTGGATAGGTCAGGGATGTGACCCATCCTCTGGATGTCCCTAAACCTCTCACTGCCAGAAGCTGGAACTGGATGACAGGGGATGAATCACTTGATAATTGCCCTGTTCTGTTATTTACCCTGAAGCATCTGGCACTGGCCACTGTCAGAAGAGGTATGCTGGACTAGACGGACCATTGATGTGACCCAGTATGGCTATTTTTATATTCTGGGTGACAGGCCTGGATCTCTTTTATCACGAATCCTCCCACAGGACCAAATTATGCTCTTGATTATATCTCTGCAAATCTGGAATAAATACATTGGACCATTTCCTGGAGTTTGGCCTTCCTATTAGCTCAGTTGGCTGGGAGTGGAAAGGTGGCTTTAAGACACCTGGCTTGATCCAGGGCTGGTGGGTTCCAATCCTATCCAGATGTAGAACTTAGGGCTACTCTGTGTTGCCCATGCGCTGTGTTGTCCCCAATCTGCTAGAATCTTCCTGACACCTGAGGATCAAAAAGATGCCATTGCACTTTTGGGAATTTACTAGACTGACAAAAATGCTTTTGTGGCTGTAATGATCCTTTCAAGAAGTGATATTGAAAGAACTGAACATGGACAAATATTTTCCATTGGCTAAGCAAAAACCAAGAGGGAACATGATAATTATAAATATCTGTAGGGAGCAAAAACTATATATCTTGTCTTAGGGTTTTGCAGTGTCCATCAGGGTAGCATCTGAACACTTTCCCTGAATGACAGACCAGTGATAGCAAAATTGCTACCGGGCTTTGTGGCTCTTTTTCCTTATTATTGTCAACTCTTGTGATCTTATTGTGACAGTTGCAATTTTGGGGTGTTTTTTTACCTGTCTCATGAAACACAATAATGGGCACCAACTCATGAATTTTCCCTTAGTCAAAATTGCTGCTCTCTCTAATTACTGTCAATGGTTCTGATGCCAACAAGATGGCCACCATTCCCTACAATCTATCTGCATATGGGAGCAAGGCTGTGCTTAAAAAAATTGGTAGCCATTTGCCACTTTTTCAGTATGATTGAAGCCACAGCCATGGAAAAAATGTTTACCACGCTATGGTTCAGGGGGCTAGACTGGACTAAAGGCTAGTGAGACTGGACTAGGAGCTGTGAGGAGGCACTGTGAAAGGTGGATGGGGACTGAGTGAGTGGGATCAGGCCCTAGGGGGATAGGAGGTGGATTTAGGGATTCCAGGGGAATGGGGTGTGGGGAATGAGGGGAGCCTGAGCAGCATCAAAGGACAGTGAAGAGGGTAGGATATGAAGGGGGTAGAATGGCTGTCCCCCAGCTTGGAGGCAGTGGTGGGAAGGGGCGTCCCTCCAAGCAACCAGGGGAAGGCAGTGTCACAGCGTTGCCAACTCCTGCAAACTGATCACGAGTCCCTGGAGTTTGGCACCTGCCATAGGAGCTGTTGTGATGAACTGAGAAACTCTTCCCTGGGATGGGCATGTGAGCACTTTCCACGAGCCTTAGGGCTAAGGCCACAGGTCTACCCTGTCACTGAGCCCTGTCGTCATATAGTAGAAAGAGGGTACAGGGGCAATGGGAGCCATGAGAAGGGGGAAAGTCAGGAAAGTGGTTCTCCTGGGTCCCAGGTAGAGACGTCCTGGGGCAGCAGGAGGCAAGGCTGCTGGCCATAATACTTACTAATAATTACTGCTGCTGGCAATAATAGGAAATGGATGGCAGTTGCCCTATCTTAGGGGTGAGGAAAGAGTAAGTGAAATCTCTATCTTAGCAGCTAGGGAGAGAGGTGCATTTTTTGTGTGCACCAAAGGTTGGCTTTTCAACCTGAAATTTTCTCACCCACATTAGCGGAGGGATACAGCAGAGTTTAAAACTCCAACGACAGCCTGAAAAATCAGATTTAAAAAAAAAAATCTTATGATTTTGGAGGCCAATCTGATGATTTTTGATCTCCTGAGGTTGGCAATTCAGTTCCCTTAAGGAGTTATAGACACTGAAGAAATGAGATACTGTTTGGGTTGCTCTGATAGGTTATGGCTAGGAATAATAGTAAATAAGGAATATTTAGGTTGGATAACAAAGATTTTCCTAACAGTAGGCCAGAACATGCTGTGAACGAGGGTCTGTGACCAGATATGAAGGCCAAGAATGGCAATCACCTCTGGCACCCTTATCGCTGGACCTGCAGGGCTGTCTGCAGGCCTAGAAATCCACAGCTCAATTGGGCAGGTGCTGGGGAGGAATCTGGGGGTGATGTGCACCATCCCTTCTTCTCTGGGAAACCCCTTTTAATGGGTGATTCCAGCAGCTGCCAATCATGAGAGAATCCTAACAAAGGAGCAAAGGGTCTCTAGAGCTGGCATAGAGACACAGGATCAATACGTGGATGATCCTGACCTCCAAGGGACACCCAAGGATCCATATAGACCATGGGAACTCCACAAAGCAATAGGACAAATATCTTGTTTCTCCCCAATGGCACATTCAGAAGTCATGTCCTGTAATTAAAGAGGAAAATCTTGATATTTAGGGCCAAACTCTGAACCAGTGTAAATTGACATAGTGCAATTGATTTCAATGGAGTGATGCTGATTTACACCAGCTGAGGATCTTATCTTTAGAAATTCAAGGTACTTAACTTGAGATGAGCAAATGCTTGGTTTTGAGAAGGCGCAGGAAGTGGAGATTTTATACAGCTCAGTACCGCAGAATTATAGCATGATGTGCACACACAGTAAGTCACAGCACTTCACAACGTGTATTAGTGTCTCCTTTGTGTATGCTGTCGATAGAAAAGAAGAATTAGGGAAATAACGAGACAAGTATTGTATAAACAAACTGGTAAGGAATTGTTAAAGTGTTTATAGTTCACGCAAATACAATCAAGGACAACTCACCTACAATGGTGAGCTATGTTTCAAAATGGCCTCCAAATAACGGAAAACTAAAACTCACTGATACTTTCATTAAAGGTCTGATTTAAACTAAAATGATTTCAGAGTTAATGCTGTACTTCACTATCAACCACATTTTAGCTAGGTATTTTAAATTCTCTGGAATCCAAAACTCCTTCGGACATGATATCTTGTCAGGCAATCCATTAATATTTCATTGAGATTTGTGTATTATTATTCTGAGTGTGCATTCAGGACACATGTTCTTATAGTACTTTTGGGACTCATAGGCTATTATCTTTAATAGTACATGAAGAAGAGTAAGAACCATAAAAATCACTGGGCCAAATTCATCCCTGGCATAAACCCACTGAAAGCAGTGGAATAACATCAGAGGTGCATTTAGCTCACTGCACTTGGCATATTTTATGATGTAGTTTAATCCATATTCAGAGCATGCAATGAAACATAAGAGCTCCATGAAACATTTGCAATGAGACTCAAAACTAGGTGAATTTTTCTTGTTTTGGGCTTCATGATGAACTTGAAACTCAGCCCGCTAGGCTGATGCTGAGATTTTAATTCTTGTGGCAGGCACCCTGGGGACTAGCACACAAAAACTATGGAGAAAGATGGATAGCTCAGATTCATGAAAAAGCTCACAAAGTTTGTGGAGCAAATGTGAGCCTGGTTCCTAATTAACCTGGGATTATTTGTGATTTATGTATTCAAAACCAGGGAAATTTGAGTAGGAGTAGGGAAATTAGATTACCTCTGTATTTGCACTGGGATGACTGCAACTGGAATACTAAGTCCAGTTCTAGTGTTGACAATTCAAGACGGATGTTGATAAACTGGAGAGGGTTCAGAGAAGAGCCAAGAGAACGATTAACGGATTGGAAAACAAGCCTTATAGTGATAGGGCTTGTCTTCATGGCTGAAAAAAAGTGTTTTTTACCTTGGGGTAACTAATATGCATGTGCTACTATGTGGTAAAATCACACTGAAGACCAGGCACTATAGTTTTACTGCGAGATAAACAGACCTTCCACCTCCAGGGCCTGACTTTAGTGAGTTTACTTCACAGTAAAACTAAAGTGCCTGATCTTCACTGTATTTTTGCCATGAGATACCTCATGCATTTTAGTTACCCTGAGGTAAAAAAAAAGTTGCCTCTGTTTATATCAGTGACGACAAGTGTGTACTAGATGCGAGGAGCTCAATCAATTTAGCTTAACAAAGAAGAGGTTTAATGGGTTACTTGATCATAGGTCTCAAGCATAGGTGTAGTTAGACTTCTGTATTTGGGAGGATAGCTCCAGCCAGGTCAAAGGATCTGTACATGAGGGAGCAGGGCACCATAAATTCCACACCTGCCCAAGGTTATGACACCCATGTCATAAATATGCCACACGGAACAAAAAATGGCAATGGGTTCTTCTGTCTAGGAGACACAGGTATAACGATCAGATGGCTTCAAAAGGAAGCTAAATAATTTAGACTGAAAATAAGGTATACATTTGTACCTAAGAGGGTAATTAATCCCTGGAATAACACATGTAGGGATGTGGTGGATTCTCCATCTCTGGTCATTTTAAAATCAAGATTGGATGTTTTTGTAGAAGATCTGCTCCAGTTCCAACAGGAATTAATTCAGGGAAGTTCTGTGGCTTGTGATATGCAGGAGGTCAGACTAGATGATCACAATGGTCCCTTTTTGGCTTTATAATCTATAAAATCACATGAAATCATAGGTTTTCCAGGAGAAATTAGCTGAAACCTGCGGGCTTTGGCTGAGATTTTTGCATTCACAGTTGTGAACCCACTGAGCACTAGAGAAGAGTGTCACACAACCTTGTGATGCCACTGAGTTGGGGGCAGCTCTGCATGGCATTTTCTAGCAACCAAATGCCAATTGTTGCACTGACTTACTCCCTGTGCCTCCACACTAAAGTCATTATCCTCAATTGCGGATAATCAGTGTAATGCCATTGACTTCAGTGGTGCTACGTTGATTTACACCAACTGAGGATCTGGACCAGTGGGATTGCATGGTGTCTAAATCAGTAGAGTTTGGCAATCGAGTGCACATTAACACTCAGGAGACTGGGAACATGCAAGCATTCTGTAGATAGAAACATCATATTTGCAGTCTACTTCTACTGTATTGATTCATTTGGATGGCAGTCAGTTCATTTTAATGGACTTGACCCACTAATGTGGACTTGACCCACTGGATTGAGTTGAAAGACACCTTAAGTGAACAATTAAACTTTTTTTTAATCCACTTTTTTCTTTATCAGAAACATCAATGAAACTCAAATTTTAGTAGCCTGAGCTATAAATAACCATCTGTGAGCAGCTGAACCATTGCCTAACCTCTTGCCTGCATGCAGAGTTTCATGCATTTATTTAGGGCATGGCTAAACTACAGTGGCCACAGCAGCATGGCTATGACTCTGCAGGTATGCTTCCTACAGCAACAGGAGGGGATTTTCCATTGGTGTAGGTAATCTACGTCCCTGAGGATATGTCTACACTGCTGTGGCAGCAGGGATTGATGCAGCAGCATTGATTGAGCAGGTCTCCATAGACCCGCTCAGTTGATGCGTGAGCACTCTTTGGTTGACTCAATTAGTCCACTTCCACAAAAGGCAGAAGGCAGCATTGACAGGAGGGTATCTCCCATTGATGCAGCGCTGTGGTATGTCAAGGTAAGGACATCGATGGGAGATATGCAAGCTATGTTATGTAGCTCACGTATTTCCTATCAACTGCCGCCACGAGCCCAGAAAGATGGGTGGATGGGAGAATTCTTTCAGTGACCTAGCTGCAGCTACATGGCACTTAAGTTGACAATATATCACACAGGATGTGAAATTTTTCACAGTCCTGAGCCACGTAACTAAGTCAACCAGTTTTTTAAGTGTAGAACAGGTCTGAATGCTTTGATTTTAAACTGATACTAATAGAAAAGTCTGTGTAGACACTCTTATTTGGGTTTAAACAGGCTTGTTTTGGATTGTCTTAAATTGGCTAGGAAAAGGTTTAAGGTAAATCCTCTTATTTTCATTTATTTTCTTGAGAAGTTGCAGTGATTCCACTTGAATAATTTTTTTACCTGATTTAACCAATCCCAATTGATGGAAACTACATGAAAAATAAGAGTGTCCACATGGGGGTTTGAAATGGTTTAAATCGGTGCAAAACTGGTGTGTAGACTAAGCCTAAATTGAGGCTAGGAGAAATGTCTGGGATACAATAAGACTCACCTTTGCACTGCTCCCAAAATTTTGCCAATTTTGCCTATTTAAGAATGGAACTTGAAATTAACATTGGTAAGAGCAAGATCTTCAGTAAATTTATTCTAATTATCACAGTATTATTTAGTAAGTATATAGACCCAGATTCTCAATGGAAGTTAGATGCCTATTTCCCATTGATTTCAATGGAAATTAGGTACCTAAATAACTTACAGGATCTGGGACATTGTGCTTTAAATTCTGAAGGCACTTTGCCAACCGTAACCAGTTAATCAATTCAATTCCGAAAGTACTTGTAATATGAGTAGCTTTAGTTTCTCCTTCTTAAAGCTAAACTCTTACTTCCTGCTTCAATTTAGAGAAAACACATCATAACCAAAAGCATAAAAGTAGCTGACCCATTTGCCTTTTAAAATTCCTGCATGCTAGCAAAAGCAGGCCATGATGTTGGCAGGGAAAGACGATAGAAATTCTGAAGACAGAGATGATAGGATCAACAAAGCCATCATAAAAATAGGCGAGGTATGTTAAAAGTTAACATTTCCAGGCATCTAAGGGATCTGGAACAAAGTTGTGCTGGCATTTTGGTTTGGTACTGAAGTATTTTGTTGACTGAGCTGATCCTACATGAGTACAGGGATAGGGGAAATAAATGCATGAAGACAGGATGCATAGCAAACAGATACCAGGAACAGAGGACTAAACAACCTTTTTGCATACATAAAAATCTTCAAAGTAGAACTGGTTTTAGTAACTGCCCTATATCCTCTGCAAGCAGACACATTTCATGTACAGCATTCTGCTGCTGGAGATTGGGAGAAGCTGTGAATGTTTCCATAACATGATCTGATGAGTTAATAGATTTTCCCTAAATTTAATCTACTCCTTTAAAAATCAGGTTTCCAGCCTATTGACCTGTATTTGTGTGTCTTCCCCTAATTTCAGCCTGAGGGACAAATTCTGAGGTGATGCATAAGTGTGTGAGTGTATAAATTACATATTGGTAAACGGGTATGGGTCTAAGTAAGGGTCAGGAGTTGTCATGGGATGAGAGGAATTAATTTGGCCTGAAATCAGGAAGCCAGATTCTGCTCTCATTTACATTGGTGCAAATCAAGAGGAATGCCAGTAAAGTCCATTGCTTCCTCTTGATTAAATTAACCCCATGTAACTGAAAGCAGAATTTGGTTGGATGAATCTGCATTTGTATCCCATATTGGGGGAGACAACAAAAAGATGTGAACTACACCATCTGAGAACATCTCTAGATTCCCTTTTATTCATCTCTGAATTTGGTCCTATAACTATATTGACAATGTTCACACATGCTCTGCTTTTGCAGCTGAATTATAATATTTAGAAACAGGAGTTTATAATGAAGACCTGACTAACCCTTAGCAGTAACAGTGTCAGCAGTTGCCAGTACATTTCCAGGAAAAAAAAATCCATCATCTTAAATAGAAGCTTCTGATATTCTCAGATTTCCCCCCATCATCCCTTCGTTACTATAGCAATCTCCTCCTTCATTAATCTCTTGCTCTTGTATTTGCATCTGGAAACATATTGGAAATGTAGTGAAGCTCTCTTGATTTATTTTTCCTGTCTACATTTTTTCATGGCATCACTTACAACTATGTGAAACGAAGGGCATTTTGTTACTGTGGGGTTGGCAGCCACTCCTATTCATAGTCTTTAGCAGATGACATTCTCTTTCCCAATTTAATGTCTGTGAGGGGGCGTCTCTCCGCTCTTTAGCAAAGACTTGTGCAAAGAAGTTAAAATAGCTTCTGCAGACCCCCTTATTCATGTACAAGAGGCTCAGCCAATCAGGGACTCGGACCAGTGACAAAACACAAGCAAACTCTGCTCGCTATTCAAAAGCACACCATGAAAAGTTGCACTGAAATTTTCACCAATATACAGAGAGTGGGGGGCTGGTGACTGCCAAATTTAGACAAAACTTGTGCTGACATGAAAAGTCCTGCAGGAAATCCTGCATTATGTGGAAACAACTCAGAAAAGGGGCAATGTTGAGCACTTTTTATGGATGAGTGCTTGTTACAGTTTATTGTTACAGTTTATTTTTATTTTAGCTAGAGACTGGTCAAAAAGGTGGTGTTCATCTCCGAATCCAGATTAGGCATCTGATTCTCTTCTCATTTACATCAAATGTACATCAGAGCAGCTCCACTGACTTTAACAGCATTACTCCTGATATAATAAAGTTACTCTGGAAGAGAAGGAAATCAGGTCCTATGTGTAAGTTAAGGATCAGAATTTGGTTGGAGATGGAACAAAGCCATTTGTTGCAGACAAAAAACACAATTACTAAAAAATGACACATGAGGAAAGGAAACGATAAACCTAATCTGCCAGCTCTAAAAATAAAGGCCTTTATCATTTGGGTGAAAGGAGATCTCTCCTGGCTAGCCTTGGCAGTTGGTCCCTTGTTCTCAATGAGAGTCAGCTAGTACAGGGTGTCAAGATGATACATACAAAGACTGTGTTTTACAGTGACTGATTCATGCTGAATGTCAGAGCTGATAGCATTGAAACCTCACGAACTGTTTTTGAGAGCTTTTGGCCTGAAATGGTAGGGATGTGGAGTGGTCTTGGAGGCCATTTACAAGGATGGAAATCTCATAAGAACAACTATCTTGAAATACTTTAACAAACTTCTGATGAAAACTGGTGAGAACAGCCATTCTTGTGAGATTTCAGTAGCAACCATATCAAATATGGGCAGAACAAGCTTTCACACCACAATCCTTCCAAGATGCCTCATTTGGATCTGATGGGACCACCTTTATAGGTGAGTGAATAGCATAGTCTTCATCACTGGCCTTGACCGCTTTTCAGGCACTCAACAAAGATACCACTTGGTAATGAAATGTGGTAGGGGTTTTTCTGATATGGACATCTGTTCACCAAACTATAGCAATCAATTTCACCTGGCTCTAAGAATCTAACTTTGATTCAGTTTATTAGGACTTGTTATATTTGAAAAGTAACTTCTTAAAAAATAAATATTCTGTCTTCCAAAGCAAAAACATTTCAGCAGATCCTATCTAACTGCACCTAGCTTGTGAAAATAGCTGCTTTTGTCTCATGGAAAGAGGTTAACATTCAGAAAGTTTAATTCCTCCTTTCCAGCAAAATCATTGTAATTAAATTTTAAGTGTAACAGATGGAAAATTGGACCCCTTAAATAGAGATATTTATGTAAATATCACTGAACTAATTGATGCTTAGTTGTATCAAAAGGAGGCACACAAGAAGCTTTCATGGTGTCAACAGTTGTGAATGTGATTTACTGCATTAATGACTTCCTATAGAGAGCATTATCTTTAGTCAAAAAGATTCAGGGACTCAATTTATTTTCCTGAACAATGGCTTTGCCTGCAAAAAAGACAAAGAGTTCTGGTTTTACAGTAAATTACTCAGCTGTAGCAATATAGATGAAGCACGCACTAACCCTGTTTGATGACAAAGAAATCACATCAGAAAAATTCCAGCTTCTAATCATATTTATATTGCATCATTTTAGGAAAAGTAGTACTTAAAAAGGACAGAGCCATGATTAATGTGTATGCACTTTATTCATAACTACGTGGCAGGGGCCCAAATTTGAATATCCTCATCAAATGTGGGGGAAATTGGGACCCACATTGCTTTGATGAAGGTGGGCTTGAAGAACAAATGGATCTAAACCAGAACTTCAGTTCCAAATCTCCCTCAAACTTGGGGGGACGTTCACATTCATATCAGAAATATATGGTTCAAACCTGCCTGAAAATCACAAAAAATGTTTTTATGCCCGATAATCAAATGCTCTTGCCCAAAACCACATGCCCATACCGAAAATAAAATGCTCATTCCCAAAAATCACAAAAATTGTTTTTTTTTAACATCAGATCCAAATCTCCCTCAAGCCTTGGGGAAGCTAACATTCAGACCAGAAATTTATGGTTCAAACCCATGCTTGAAACTCACAAAAAATTATTTGGTGAACCCATAAAGTGTCTGTAAAATTTACGTTTTTCTCTTAAATTTCTAGTCTTTGTGTTTGTGGCAAAAATCTGCAAAATGTGAATTATTTATTACTTATAAGTTGACAGCACTCATAATCCCTAGTCAGGGCCCCATAGTGCAGTTACAAAGGCTAGCAAAGTGCAGAACGTATGCCATTGCTAGTGGAGAAGAGGGTGATGCCACCTCAGCAAGAGACAAGAAGGGAAAGGCAGAGCTAAGCAGAGCACTGAATAGAGCCATTGTTGCAGCCTGTAAGAGGGAAGAGTCAAAGTCCATTTCCTGGATTGGTAGATGACATGGAGGTTGGTATATTGTCAACTCTCAAGTGAAGAGAGTTTGGCAAGGAAGTTTAGGACCTCACATTTGTCCAAGATAAGATTAAACTGACAGTGAGACATTGAGATGAGATGTCAGAGAGACACAGACATTTCGCTCAGGCGCAAGCAATTTAAATTCGTGTTAAACACTGCGCTCGCCCCCTTCATACGCAAGCAAAGAGGACGCACAATCTACCATGGGGCACGACTCTGCACTCATTTCAATTCATTTGCGTTTTAATTGGATGTGGCTCATTTTTTATTATGATTTTCCTTTAACCGTCATTTTCAGACAGAATACTCGCAAGTGCAAGTTTGTTAGTTTTCCCCATTTCTTGTTTAGGAGTTTTTCTCAAATCCCTCCACTCAGAGCTGTCATGTTACCTTTCTGTTATCTCCCGTATGTAGGAAAATTGTAAACATGGCACTTCTTATCTCCTGGGAGAGCTTAACAATCAGCAAGTCTAATGCCTTCACTCCTGGCAGGATCATTGTAATTCAGTCCTCAGTGAAACAGATGGACAATTGCACCCAATAAATAAAGATATTAGTGTAAATATCACTGAACTAACTGATGCTCATCTGAACCAAAAGAAGGAAAACAAGATACTTACAGGTTGTTAACAGCTGTGCGTATAATTTACTGCATTAATGACTTCTTATATTAAGCCACTATCACGGGCACAAAGATTCCAGGATCTAATTTATTTTCTTGATCAGTGGAGCTGAATGCAAAGATGCCACAAAGTGCTTGCTGTATAGTAAATCACCCTTCTACAGCAATAAAATGCAGGCACCCTTTAATATATGTTTTTCCTAAGGAAAAGACCAGATCAGGATTTACATTTCTCATCTGCTTTGTTATCTAAGGGTTTTTCTTCTTTAAAGCATTTTCTGAAATACTTCTCTCTTATGTGAAAGAAATAGGCACAATTTCTACCCTCTGTTACTCTGATGTAAATCCTGAGCAATTCCATGGAGATCACTGGGATCCCTGCAGATTTATAATGGTGTACCTACGAGCAATATTTGCTGTCTGAGGATGAACCTTGTCATTCCGGCTACAATAATGAGCGGGATTCTCTTGCCTACAGGCAAATAATGAGCACAGCACATCAGACTTTTAGATTTAAAACAAAGGGCCTGATTCTCCTCTCATTTGCACTGATTTTCCATTGGGGGTAACTCCATTGTGTAGTGTAAGTGAGATCTATAGCCAGTCCAAAGAAGAAATATCTATGTAGAGACATTTATGACAGTGGCTTTGTCTCTGGATCTTGGAAGCCTTTAATACAGTGGCTCCCAACATTGAGGGGAACGTGTCTTAGAGTGTGTTGAGATTGCAATCACACCTTGCGATTGCAGCTCAAACTGACATACCTGAACTAGCTTTAAACTAGATAGCTTGAGTTCCAGAGCAGCGAAGCCATGCAGAGGCAGAGTGGGCGGTACACACCTACCCAGGATATTAATGTTTAACAGATCAAGACTTTAAAAATAATACCGAACAAGGCATTCTTTGTGCAGAACATAGCACAATAATATGACACTGGTGAATATGGGGTTTGGGGGCATTGTTTTCAGACGTAGGGTGTCACAATGACTTGCAGGGGGAGTCTGCACTGAAGCTCACCCTGTGCAGCTTTACTGCTCTGGGAACCCGAGCTAGCTAGATTAAAGCTAGCTCCAGGATGTCAGCTCAAGCTGCAGTCACCCCCAGTGATTGTAGGGTAGACATACCTTCAGTTCACTTGATGAAGGTTGCTAAGTGAAGACCTCTTGGCTATCATCCTCCGGCAAACAGGAATCTTAATAACTCCCAGTCCCTACCCTGCCACCAACTCGTTTCTCCTATTCTTGCCTGAATGATGAACTCAGCAATCATGCTGGCTCTCGATGTGAGGCGGCTGCCTGTTTCCCTTTCAAATGCTCCACTGCTGTTTAGAGAACACAAAACTGAACAGAAAGTGTGAGAGAATTTAGCATTAAAGAGCAGATTTTGCCAGCTCTGTAGCTGGTCAAAAAGCTTGAAAAACTTATGTGAATACTTTTGGTTTTGTTGTTGATGAAAAAAATCAAATTTTTGCTGAAAAATACTATTGAAAACTCAGACATCAAGAAAATTCAACCGGATTGATCACAAGATCAAGAATTACGTGTATCATAAGAGACTTGGGGCAGGCATTCCTTTTTGTTGGGTTTGTATAGCACTTTGCATAATGGGGTCCTGGTCCATGACTTGATCTTGACATAACTAGTAAATAATAGCTCGTATGAGGTGTGAAGTAGTGCTTGTTTCTGGCTGGGCTAGAAAGACTATGGAAACAGCCATTCTTTTGGTACTTGTTCATCTTGGCTGTAGCTGGATGAAAATCAGCCATTTTAGTTTGGGGGAAAGGGAAAATTTAATGGATCCAGGCCACAGTTAGTCTATCCCTGGGTGGTAACAGAAGGCATGGATGGACAAGATCAAATGTATAGAAAGCATATCCAATTTTAACATAGAGAAAATGAAAACAAAACAATGTATAACTTTGTTTAACAAAACAATGTGTAACTTTCTTTGCCCTATGTATCCTTCCGAAATTCCAAATCTCTGAGCACTGAATAATTCAAGTTTTGAAAATGTATGTATTTCAAATACCCACTGAGTATTACATTTCCTGCTCTGCTTTTCCAACCCAGACATCAAAAACCAGCTCCTATCTTTTTCATGTGTTTTCCCCCCTCCCTTTCTCTTCCAAATCAATGACAGATACACATAATTGCTAGTGGATGCAGTGCAGACTCAAATAATCTGCGATAACTCTTTCTCCTGACAGATAACATGCTGCACTATATTGCACAGCCACTTTCACACTGGAAATGTGCAATTCAAATTCCAAAAGTGTTTGAACATAATGTTTCCATCCCACAGAGTAATCCTTCACCTCAGTTTTCTTTGAAGATTTAATTCTCACATCACAGTCCATGTGTTCTTATGGAAAAAATAACAAAAAAAGTAACAACTCTTTAGCAGTTTTAGAGAACTTCTAACTCACAACCTTCCTTTTTCTCTTGTTGCTACAAATTACAACACAACATGGTGAGTATAGCTCATTGCTCACTGCCACAAGTTGTATTCAGAATTCTCCACACCATTTTGGTTTCAGTAACTGACATGTAATCATTCTTTTATTAGTTAACACGTATATGGTAACAAAAGTTTGTATGGCGCATGTATGCTTATGATCCAAGTTGGCATTAGGTGTTAGAAACATCAGAGCCCCTGAGTGGCATCTCAAAGTGGGTACACAAAATCACTAGTCATTTTTGAAAATCTTTACCAGAAGGTCCTGCTGGTAAACCCTAGGGACAACCAGCTTCAGGCAGGAAGATTGAGAACAGTAGTTACTAGTACAGGATGTGTGTTTAAACACTAACTCAGGGTCTGTGTGCTCTTTTAAGGAAGTCACTCAGTCTATTCATCATGCTTTACAGAAAAGACAGACAGTCCCTGCTTTGAGAGCTTACAATCTACAAACAGAGAGACACAGGAAACAGTGATAGCAGATAAGGACAGGGAAAGAGCAGCAGTACATCAGCAGCAAATAAAGGACATGAAAAACACATTAGAGAGAGACAAAGTGGATGAGGTAATATTTTTTATTGGATCAACTTCTGTTGGTGACAGACACAACCTTTGGAGCCACACAGAGCTCTTCTTCAGCTCTGGGAAAGGTACTCCCTGTGTCACAGCTAAATGCAAGATGGATCAGATTGTTTAGTGTAAATATTTGGTACATTGTGTAAAGGTATGTCTACATTGCAATGAAAAATGTGGGCTGGCCCATGCCAGCTGACTTGGGCTCGCAGGGTTTGGGCTGCAGGGATGTTTTATTGCAATGTAGACTTCTGGGATGGACTTCTGGGCACTAGGATCCTGGGAGATGGGAGGGTCCCAGATCTTGGGCTCCAGGGTGTGTCTACATTGCAATGAAACAGTCTCGCAGCCCAAGCCCCACAAACCTGAGTCAGCTGGCACGGGCCAGCCATGGTGCCTAGTTGCAGTGTAGACGCACCCTTTGGGGACCATTCAAGGTAGAGTGGCCCATTAACACCTCTGCAGTCATAGGACCAAAAGAACGGGTTTGTGGGTTACAGATTGTTGTAATAATCCATAAATCCAGTGTCTCTGTTCAGGCCATGATTTTTAGTATATAGCAGAGTAATGAGTTTAAGTTTCCAGGCTCGTCTTTTGAAAGTGTTGTGCAGGTTTCCTTTGAAGATGAGGACTGATAGGCCAGGTGTAGGGTGATGGCTTTGTGAAAAGTGTTCACCCACAGGCGACATGGTGTGTGCGTCTTTTATCATTTTCTATGTGGATTCATTTGCGAGCGTAGTGATTGTTTGGTTTCACCCACATAGTTGTTACTGTGGCATTTAGGGGACTGGAGGAGGCCAAGCACACATCGGGACAGGTGTGGGTTGGTGTGTTGAAAGGTGTGTTTTGGGGACTGTTCATCATTCTAGCAGTGGAGATAGGTCTGCAGGTTTTACATCTGTCGTTCTGGCAGGGTCTGGTGACACTGAGTTGGGGTGTCCTGCTCTGTGGGGAATTTGCTTCTGATGATGAGTTTGGAGAGGTTGGGGGGTCATTTGAAGGCCAGAAGCAGGGTCTCAGGAAGAGCTTAGTGTAGCTTGAAACTTGTTGGTCTAATAAAAGATATTACTTCACCCACTTTGTCTCTCTAATATCCTGGGACTGACAGGGCTACAACTACACTGAATACATGACAAACATATTGTTTAAGAAACTTGAAAAATCACAGATGCCATAGGATGAGGAGGGCACACAGCCATGGCTCAACCACCTTTTGGCTGGGCCCAGACCTGAGAGGCACTTCGACCCTGTGTACCTGGTCATACCACCATTCACTCATATCAGGGGAAGGGAGGTGTAGGGACTCATGGGCCACAGGAGTTAGACTTCTGGAGTGAGAGACACCTGAGAGGGAAAGAGAACAGTCATGCAGGGAGGCAATTCTGTGATCTCCCACTTTAAATAGTGCTCTGCATCCCCCAAATCACAGAGTCATATCAGAGATTAAGGGGTGACAGAAGAGAAAACATAGCTAGCAGCAGTCAGTGGTGGAAGGTGAAAGAGTATGAAATCCCAGCAACATGGTAGCATTTAATTTGATTGCTGTGTGGGTTTTTTCCTGCAGGAAGTGGTTGCTTATTTTATTTTGCCATGGGAAGAAAAGAAGGCAGACGCCTTCCAGGTTCAGAAAAAAGACTCACGAACATGAAAATGGCAAGAACGTCAATGTTTTCTGATTCACGCTGCTAGATGGGTTTTTTTCTTTTCCAATTTCTTATCATGATTTTTTGGATAGGAGTTACTGGAGGGTAACAAATAAAATCAGACCAGGCTCTGACTCTTCCCTTTGCAAACAACAGGTACATTTCTTGCTTTTTATCCCAGCTTGCTTTTTTTTTTTTTTGTTTTGGCTCATATCTCCTTCACAATTCATTTCCACAAATGTGATTATTTCCATTTTCCGCTTCATATAATGAATCATGTCTTTGTTTCAAAAGCCCTACCTCTTGATCCCCTCTGGGCTCAAATGTATGAAATGTGATACATTAGCTGTTCTAGCCCATTACATTAATTAGGAATGAAGCTCGCTTTCTGAAAAATGGCTTGAATCTCACAAAGTATTTATTAAAATCACTGCTTTTTAAATAATTATTGCAGATCCTCTCAATCAAAACTCCAGTACCTAGGAGAAGTGCGTATACTGGAGCAAAGACAAAAGTCAAACTGATATGACAAATGTCAAACAGTTACTTTAGAGAGGTGATTTTTGGTTGAGTTGAGATCGAGGGTAATGCCTTGGGGAATATCCCATCCAGTTTCGGAACAGCCAAAGTGACTGTGCCCCAAAGAGTGCACGTTGGGTTTTAAACTGCACTCAGTGCATTCTGGGACAGAACTGCCCTGTGAAAACTCATACAGGCAGACATGGCTAATAAACCTCATGGTGCCCAGTTCAAGGCTCACTGAAGTTCATGAGAGTAGGGTGACCAGATAGCAAGTGTCAAAAGTTGGGACGGGGGTAAGGGGTAATAGGCACCTATATAAGACAAAGCTCTGAATATCGAGACTGTCCCTATAAAATTGGGGCATCTGGTTACCCTAAATAAGAGTCTTGCCTTTGACTTCAATGGACTTTGCATCAGACAAAGTTTGCGGTTGAAAACTTCCGGTGATTTCCATGGGGCCAGGATTTCACTTGTACATGTCTGAGCCTCAGGCCCTTAATTCAAGAAGTTCCCCAAGCAAATGGGATGTAATACGAGTGATGACAATGGGTCAGCATAGCCCTCAGGGCATGCATCCCAGCTGGTTTCTGCAAGTGCTCCTGTGGTCAAAGAGGGGCCACTGAGGTCCACCCCCCTTTCAAGTCTTCAGTGATGCAGGTTCAAGTTTCAGATAAACCAATATCTGCAACGAGAGGGATTTTGATAGAAAACTTTGCGTTTTAAAATGTGATTCTTAATGTCCATCTCAAGGAAACAGAGGCAGCCACGCCCACCAACAGCCATTCCAGGCCCAGGGCAGAACACTCAATTGCCCTCCTACAAAGGGAGGGCTGAGGTCCGAGTGGGCAACTGCTGGAAGTGTTTACTTATTCATTATGTAGAATGCAAGTTCCCAGATGGCTGAGGAGGTGGTATCTGCTGCTCAGTTTCCCAAGGCCCTTGGACTCCTCAGGGAGTTTGCTGATGAACTGGGAAGCTGAGTAGCATTCAGATATCAGCTCTGCTGCCGCTCGGGAACATGTATGGTGCTTAATAAATAATCTCAGCTCAGGGGAGGGGCAGAGAGCGTGAGCAGTGGGGGCCTTGAGGGAAGGGGGGCTAAGGAGGAGAGGAGGATACATATATATCCTCCTATCCACCCAGGCCCTTTTAAATCACTGGGCCCCTGGGCAATTCCCTCCTTACACTTTCTGTCAGCAGGTCTGCAGGCAGCTAAAGGATATGGGACGAATAAACAATTACACCCATACAGATATGTGCTAGTTCTTAGAATATGCAGTGTCTGGCTTATGTTGTGAGCACAGCAGCAAAAAAACCAGACAACTAAAAATGCCTGATATGATGTCTGGGTACGAGTCTCTTCTTGAACTTTTCGTCTTTCCTGACATTGGGATTCCTCAGCGCCAGGTTTTTAATCATTAGCTGATAACTCTGAACAAAGCTCCCTCCAGTTACTCCTGTAAAATGTTTTAAAGCTTGGTTCTTCCTTTTTAAAACTTGGGACAACCCTGTCACATAAGGAGAAACTTGCCAGCAGACCTGTAGGCCTTCCAGTACTGCTGAGAGGGTCAAACCCATCCCCCCCACCTCTGATTGCTGAGGCCTCATAAGCGGCGGTACTGGTGTGGGACTGATTGTGCATGTGTGTGGGGAGGGTGCACATCCACTGTGTGGACCCCTGCTCCGAGAGAGCTCATAATAGGGCAGCAAGCTGGGGAGGGGAACTAGGAGCAGGGATGGAGGATCCACCATGTGGATTTTTGATCCTTGCCCTCATTAGAGGGAATCATATAAGGGCTACAGAGGCTATTCCAGCCATATATGGGGCATGTCCTCTCCCTTACAGTAAGTTGGGAATAAGTGCACTGACGTCACAGTAAATGTACTGAGAAGAGAATCACCCAAGAAGTTCAGATAAACTTTGACTAAGGGCGTCTAAACTCCTGGGGGCTTAATTACAACTGACTGCCAAGTTCTGATGGTCTCCTGTCTCTAGCGACTGGTACATTTCTTTACGACTGACTCTTTCTTTGCCTATGGGAAAATAAGAACCATGTGTGTCCTCTCCTTTTGATTTCACTGTTTCTTTTGCTATTCTTTTCTTCCTAGACAGCAAGGATAGACATATTTTTTCAAAATGTCTAAGAGGCGAATGCATTCCCGCATGTGTGCTAATGTGTTTTCTGTCACGGTGTTCATTATTACTTTTGACTTTAATAATTTACTCAGCTTGATATGGTTAAGGATAATGAAGCCTTTATTCTCATTCAAACAGCTAATTAAAAGGGTCCGTTTTATTTCTGTGAGGTGTGTTGATGGCTTAATTATAGCTGCACCATTCAACACACTTCTATTTTTTGGTGTCCCTCTGTAACTGTGCTGTGTCTATACTCCTCATTTTCTCCATGACAGTACATATTACAGTGTGGCAATGGAGAACAATGCAATGCAATTCAGAAGAACATCATTTATGTAAGGAAGCTGTGATGTTATAATGTGTGATTATTTTTGCAAAGCTTTGATTGAAAGCTGTTTGGAGCAGGGTCAGACGTGTGTGTGTGTACACACATACACAATGGGCCCTAATTCGTGCCTGTAGGTAGTACCCCTACACCACAAATCATCGATAATGAAGCTTGGGTAATAAATAGCTAAATGCCCACTCAGGGTCTCATTCTTCAAATTGGTGGAGACAACAAGAGCTAAGGATATTTAGCATCTTGCCGGATCGTGTCCTTACAGTACAGTGCATCAGCATAACCCTGGAGTTACACTAGGTGGCTTTAAATGACCTCACCTTGCCATCGAACCTTACTGACGTTTGACACCTTTTGTCACTTTTTATAACTTCAATGTAAAATAGCGGATGGATATCTTTAGTGCTCGGTAAAGGCTTCAAAGGGTATGAGACCATGAAAGTCATGTGGTGGGGGCAATCACAACTGTATGAGTCCCATTCACAAAGAGTACATCTGTGTCTTAGGTCCTGATGGGCAGTTTACGTCGACCTAATTATGGAAGTGAACACACTACAGTCTTGGTCCCACTGGTCCTACTACAATGACATGATAACTTCACACCTCCATGAGAGGCTTAGGGCTTATGTCGGTGTAGATAGTGGGACTCAGCGTCTGTGTGGACACGGAGGGTTACTTACGTCGGCTGTTGGCTGTCATTCCTGTCAATTCCAGGAGCAGTAAAATTGACAAGAAATCCAGAGTGGGCGAGGGGCTCCAAATAAAGCCCAGCTGTTTCCCTGGACTCTCAGCTCCCAACACTGCCCCTTCTAAAGCGGTGAAATGAGGAGGTGAGGATGCGCACCACCAACAGATGGGGAGCAGTGTGGATGTGAAGAGCCCAGGAGTTACTTCATTGGCTGTAAGTCGACCTAACATAGGTCAACTCAAGTTTGTCGTTTAGACATGCCCCTTGCCATTAAAAGAACTCAGGGTATAGATGCCTCTGGCTTAGACCAAGTTTTCCACTGAATTGTGTGTACTGCCCCAGTGAATCTGGGGATTCCCAAGCAAAGCAGCCTGGGAGTCACTCTGTGCAGTCATGTTCAGAGAGCCCAACACAATTGCAAACATCAGAATGGGCACAATTCATTGGCCCAGTAATGGCAACATTCATCTGTGCTTACCTGAAAGGTTCCTTTTTGAGACAGAAAGTCCATAGATCCCTTACACTGGATACTTTGGCCTACCTGCCGCATGGAGGGGCAGAACCAGGCCTGTCAGTCACTGTCAGCTAAAGGAATGCCCCACCTCTTGAAGTTCCCTCCAGTTGAGATAACCTACATAAGCCAGGATAATTCAAACCTTCTTTCCCAAATTACAGATTGAGTTAAGGAGGAAGGAAAAAAATGTTCCTATTATACAGCATAGCAAATGCCACCTAATGACCACACATCTAAGTCCTTGAATGATAATCTCCATCTGTATTCTAGATGATCCATTTGTCTCCAGGGGTGAATTGGACCTGTGGACTTCATTACTTGAAGCAGGAAAACTTTCTAGGCAAGAATGGATACATTTTCCTATTCTTTATGTTATGGTTCATAGATCTATTATAATGGGATTCTTATAGGAGTGTGCCTCCAGGCTGGGAAGGATCATCTTTTAAATATGGGGATCCAAAATGGCTCAGATTATATAGAAATATCTCCCAGACACTAATTATAGAGAAAACTTCTACCAAAAGAGAGGAAATGGCACTGGCTAAGATCGGATGACCAATGTAAAGCATTTGGTGAACTAATGGCCATCTAGCAGATCACAATAGACATGACATGACTATGCTGCTCAGAGATTGTCAGCCCTTCTAAGAAGTGGACTATGATACTTAACAGAAGCAGGACTATTTCTTGAATTTACTTAGGGAATGAATGTTCGTAATCAGGCAGAGCAGGATGTGTAGAGGGTTGGTGGAAGAAAGCCCTAACCACCAGGCTATTGGGTATTTTGGGCTCTCTCTCTCTCTATTCAACCAGCAATTCTTTCCTGGAGCTGAGGAACTTTCACCAAAATGTTCTCACTAAAAGTTTCAATTCCAACAATTTGGCATTTTCTATGGGAAAACCTTTTGTCAAAAAATTCCCAGATGGCTCAACTTACAGTCCTGATTCCTGCCATCTGTGAAGTACAACAAGAGAAAATGCCTCTAGCAAGCAGTAACCACAATAAGTGCTGGATCAGTAGCTGTCCCTAATGCCTTAGCTATCTGAAGGTCTCATAACCAGCCTATCTGGAGTTAGACACATGTTGGTGGGAGGCTCTCTCCATTTAAGGGAAAAAGAGCCACCTATGGCTTTGATCAAATGAGGTCACTGGACATTGTCCAGAGGGGATACCTTATGGAACACTGAAAGAATTTTAGGAAGTTTTATCCCATCACCAGTCTGAACACTCCATGGAAAGGCCAAAACATGACTGAAATCATCCACTATCTACTTCAGATTTGAGCATTATAACTCCCTCCTCCACCTATTTCTATCATCAGAGAATTAAGGATAAGTAGAGCAGGGCTGTGTCTAAAACATCCAAATAAGCTCCTAATTGATCTTCCTTGCTGTAGCATTTGTAACCGCTTTGCCACATGTAGTCAGCAGCAACAAAGGGCGGGTTCAATATCTAGGAGTTCCTCTTAATTATACAAAACAGAACTGGCTCAAGCCCTCAACCAGTAATCTGGAAAAATTAACACTATCCCTGGCTGCCTCTAAGAGGTAATCCTTCCCCTCTTGCAAGCTCTGAGTCTGTATGTAACAAAAGAACACAATTATTAAAATGGAACCCAACATTAATTTGGGAGAACAACACAGCCACATTCAAAAGCATGTAACCATAAGCAAACATCCACCCCACAGTCGCTGAGCAGTGTCCTTTGCTTCTGTTTCTTACCTTGTGGTGGGAAAGTCCAAACAAATGTCTCTCTAACACACCACTCCCCTTTCCCTCCACTGCACTCTATTCACAGTTGATTGCCCTTAGTCAGCAAAGATCCAGAGTTCCTAGGTGCATTCAGGTGGGTTCACCTCCCATCCCTGAAAGGGGGGAGATGGTGTAAAGAAATGCTTCTGCTAATGCAGCACTGTTACCTCTGCTGCTGCTCGCCGCAAGCTGTCACCTCTACCACTGTTTATCGCTGCTGTCGCTTGTTGCTCACTGCCACTTCTGCAACGTTATGTTCTGAGATTCCCCCACTTAGCCCAGCTCTTCATGATTTCCCTGGGCAACAGGGAACCCCTGTGCTGCTGTCTCTTCATTATCTTTCACTACAACACTATCCCCATAGCAAGCCTAAAGCTCAGCCCTGGACCTATTCATCAGCAATATCAACTCTAACAATTACTGAACAGAAACAAGGACTCTCAATTGAGTCCAATCAACTCTGCTTTTAAACACTGGGGAGAGAAGGGAAGAGTTAGACAGTGTCTAAGCACCTTTAAACAAAATCCATACCATCACACAAAAACACATTCCCCCACACCCTCTCACCTTCACTAGGATTTGGCATCCCTATCCTCTGATTAGCAAATAATGCTCCATTTAGGGTGACCCACTCAATCAGGGCAGGATAAATGCAGCTCTGAGGCCCTTTATTCAAACATACAGTTAAGATAACAACATTTAATTACACCTGCACCCAATACTAATGTGAATTGTAATCCAAAACCATCCAAAACTAATCTCTGTGGCAATGCAAGTCTGTTTGATGAACACCAAGTCAGAGTAGGTGAGTCTATGCAAATACAGTGTTCTCCTAAGGTCTTTTCCCCCTGTGCATCACCAGCTGTCAAGGGAGAACTCATACAGACCTTGCTAAGACATTTTATCAGCCCTCAGCTGATGGGCTAATTAATCCTTTAGTTCACCTGGCCTGCCAGTCTGATTAGATTATTATATTCTATTCCTCAATCATACCTCTCTGGGGGAACTAATTAGTGTGAGAGTGATGGCTCACCTACTAGCTCCCAGTAATCTGTCACACCACGACAATACAAAAGATAGGAATAACAGCCGTGAATCACTTTAATCGGCTTCTGTACCAGATGGCTGGAGGATAGCTAATGTGATACCAATTTTTAAAAAGGCTCCAAAGGTGATCCTGGCAAGTATAGGCCTGTAAATCTAATTTCAGCACCAGGCAAATTGTTTCAAACTATAGTAAAGAACAGAATTATCAGACACAGAGATGAATATAATTTGTTGGGGAAGTGTCAACATAGCTTTTATAAAGGGAAATCATGCCTCTCCGATCTATTAGAATTCTCTGAAGTGGTCAACAAACATGTGGACTATGGTGATCCAGTAAATATAATGAACTTTGACTTTCAGAAAGTCTTTTACCAGGTCCCTCACCAAAGGCTCTTAAGGAAAATAAAGCAGTCATGGGATAAGAAGGAAGTTCCTCTTATGGATCAATAACTGGTTAAAAGACCTCAAACAAAGGGTAGGAATAATGGTCAGTTTTCACCATAGAAAGAGTTAAATAGTGGGGTCTGCCAAAGTTCTGTATTGGCACCTGTGCTGGTCAACATATTCATAAATGATCTGGAAAATAGGGTAAACAGTGAGGTGGCAAAGTTTGCAGATGATACAAAATTACTCAAGATAGCTAAGTTGAAATATGACTGTGAAGAGTTACAAAGAGATCTCACAAAACTGGGTGACTGGGAAACAAAATGGTAGATTAAATTCAATGCTGATAAATGTAAAGTAATGCCTATTGGAAAACATAGTCTCAACTATCCACACAAAATAATGGGGTCTAAATTAGCTGGTACCACTCAAGAAAGAGATCTTGGTGTCATCCTGCATAGTTCTCTGAAAACATCTGCTCAATAGTCAGTGGCTGCCAAAAAAGCTAGCAGAATGTTAGGAAACATTAGAAAAGGGATGGATAATAGGACAGTAAATATCATAACACCACTATGTAAATCCATGGTACACCCACACCTTGAATACTGTGTGCATTTCTGGTTGCCCCATCTCAGAAAAGATATATTAGAAATGGAAAAGGTACAGAGAAGGGAAAGAAAGATGATTAGACGTATGGTACAGCCTCCATATGAGGAGAGATTCAGACTACTAAGACTGTTCATTTTAGAAAAGAGATAACTGAGGGGGGAATATAGCAGAGGGCTTTAAATTAATCAGAGGTGTGGAGAAAGTGAAGAGAGAAGTGTTATTTACCTTTTTACATAACACAAGAAATAGAGGTCACCCAATAAAATCAACAAGTGGCTGATTTTAAAACAAACAGAAGGAAGCACTTCTTCACACAATGCATAGTCAACATGTAGAACTCATTACCAGGGGATGTAGTGAAGCTCAAAGGTATAACTGGGCTAAAAAGAGAATTAGATAAGTTCCTGGAGAATAGGTCAATTAATGGTTATTAGCAACCCCATATCCCTAAGTCTCTTACTGCCAGATGCTGGGACTGGGCAAAAGGGGGACGTATCTCCTGATGATTCCCCTGTTCTGTTCATTCCCTTTGAAGCATCTGCCAGTGGTCACTATTGGAAGGCAGGATACTGGGCTAGTTGGATCATTGTTCTGACCTAGTATGGCTGTTCTTGTGTCCCTGTGTTTTTAGTGATACTGTTTATGTCTTTTTGGCTGAAGATGCTATGGCTCTCAGGCCTCATTAACCTAGTGCTGTATCTTCAAATGTCTGTTTCACAGAGGTGGTTTGCTATTGTCAGATATAAATTGGCCATCAATAAGGTTAGGCTTGAAATTAGACAGAAGTTTCTAACCGTCAGGGGAGTTTAGCTCTGGAACAACCATCTAAGGGTAGTAGTGGTGGCAAAAAAGCTAAATTGTTGTAAGACTGATCTCAATATGTTTATGAAAGGGATGATATGATGAGATTGCCTACAATGGCATATGGCCCATTTGTGACTAGGCTATTAATAAATACTTCCAATGGTTGGAGAGGGAACACTAAATGGGGAGGGCTCTGAGTTACTACAGAGAATTTTTTCCCAGGTCATGCCCTCCTACTAAGGGTCTATCTGATTGCTATATTTGGGGTTGAGAAGGAGTCTTCACCCAGGTGAAATTGGCGGAGACCTTCAGGAGTTTTTGCCTTCCTTTCCAACATGGGGCACAGGTGACTGGTTGGTTGGAACTAGAGTAAATGGTGGATTCTCTGTAACATGAAGTCTTTTAAATCAAGGTTTGAGGTCTTCAGTATCTAAGCCAGAGGTAACGGGCCTATTACAAGAGTGGGTACGTGAGGTTTTGTGGCCTGCAATGTGCAGGAGGTCAGCCTAGATGATCATGATGTTCCCTTCTGGCCTTGAACTCTATGCATCTATCCTCCACCCAAGACCCGACAACTTTAAAATGAATTCCTGAATGAAGTGAGTATCTTATGACCTCTCAAAGAGAAATCAACAAATCGGACTTATTTTAGTGGCTGGTGCAAAGTCCATAATTTAACTACCATGTTAAATGAGTGAAGTGTTGCCCTGAATTCCCTCAGGAGGGCTTTATTGTGGGCGTATAAGACTGATGGAGCAAAAAGGTCAAGTGTCTGTAGTATAATGTTCCCAGCACGTTCAAGAAAAGGAAGGTTTTGTACAAGTCCCAACATTAAACGTTTCCTTAGGACATCACCTTATTCCAACCCTGCAAAGTCAGAACACGACCTTGGAACTTCATTCTGCTCTTTACAGCACTACACAGACTGAATCCCTTCTGGAGGGGTCATTCCATCCATTAGAGTAGGCCTCCTGATGGCTACTCTCTCCAGTTTTCCATTATGAGCAGATCACAGTGCAGAACAGACTAACGAGCACACTCCTCTTTAAAGCAGAAGAGTTTAAGCACACTCCTGGGTATTCACTGCCTGCTTTCTTGCATGAACATATGTGATTCTCAACTGTCAAGATCCTTTGACACCTGTAATGACCCTTCCCATTTTTATCCTCACTCTATGGTTTTGACCAAGTAAATTTTTGCTTTATCTCAACGTGTCTGCAGTTAAATATGCTAGACAGCTCTTCACTTAGGAAAGAGCAACAATCTCAGGCATAATCTGACACACAGTGCGTACTGTAGGTGTATGCAAAAATGTTTTCACATTACTGGTACCCCAGCTTCCATCCTTCCCACCCTCTGATTTTGTCTGGTTGCAAAGCTAGATTATAAGATCTTTATTGCAGGGACTGTCTCTTGCTATACAGCATCTCACACGAAGGGGTCCTGATCCGGACTGGGATCAGTAAGTGTTACCATAATAATCCCCTCCACATTGGAGCTAGCAAACAGGAGCAGCAAACAAGAGTTTTGCAAGGGAGCTCTCCAGGTGAAGGAAGAGATACAACATGATCCATGGGGTGAGTTCGTTGTCTGTTCGTTTGTTTGTTGTGTGCTTGCTTGCTGGCCATGTGCCTGCTTGAATGAAGTTTATAATGGGGTCTGTTTGGGGGGCCTTGTGCTGAGCCTAGCGGCCTGCTAGGCAAAGCTGAGAGCTTCCTAAAGGTGCTCTGGCCTGCCATTCTTGATTCATAATACCTTTGCAGTCCCTTGATGAGGGGGTGGGACTAACTCAGGGGTTTAAAAACCATCTTCTAAGTGACCCGAGGAGCTAGCAAACAAGACACTTTTGCGAGGGAATTTAGAGAAGGGGCATGAGAGACAGACACACCTAATAAAAATTCTCTAAACTTAGGCCAAAAAATGCCTCTACTCAAAAGAAAAATCAAACAAAATAACAGCCACAAACAACAAAACCAATGAAAGAAAACCCCGCAAGTGTAAAAATAATTCAGGCAGAAATCCAGCAGCAGAGAGGGAGCTATCCAATTTATTGCACTGAATGCAGCATGCAGGATTACCTGCCTTATGAGCAGGTGGCATATGTGTGCATTCAATGCAAGCAACTCATGGCTCTCAAAAACCAAGTAGGGGCTCTTGAGACCAGAGTGGCTGAACTGGAGGAGCTAAGGAAGAGAGGAAGGTATATAGATGAGACTTTCTGGGATGCAATAGAGCAGTCTCATCCACAGTCTGACAATCTCTGGGCTGTTGAGGGGGATGAAAGTCTCGGATAAGGAGAATATCAAGCTGCAGTGGAAGGAAATGATCCTGTAGTTGGGATCCTCCTTTCAGATGATGTCATGGTATCCTCTAACACTGACTTCTGGGGTGGCAACCCCAGTTGTTAGGAAGAGACAGGTAGTAATATTGGGGGATTTGATTACTGGAAATATAGATGGGTTTGTGATTACCAGGAGAACCTCATGGTGAATTGCCTGCCAGGTGCAAAAGTTGCAGAGACATCTTGACAGATCTATGTGAAGTGCTGGGGAGGAGTCAGTGGTTCTGGTACATGTAGGTACCAGTGATATAGAGAAAGGTAGGAGGCATATTCTGGAGTCCAAATTAGGCTGCTAAGTAGAAGATTAAAATCCAGGCCCTCCATGATAACATTCTCTGAAATGCTTCCAGTTCCACACACAGGGCCAGTTAGCCAGGCAGAACTGCCGGCACTCAATGTGTGGATAAGATGATGGTGTTTGGAAGAGGGCTTTAGGTTTATTAGGAACTGGGGAACTTTTTGGGAAAGGAGGAGCCTATACAGGAAGGATGATTGCAAAATGAAGACAGATTGCTGGCATGTAAAATTAAAAAAACTGTAGAGGAGTTTCTATACTAAGGGCTGAGGGAAAGCTGACAGGTGCAGAGTAGCACATGGTTCAGACAGAGACATCCTGTAGCAGATGGTTTATTAAAGGGGATACTCCCTAGTCTAGTAAAAAGGGAAGGACAGAAGTTGGTAAAGTACAGGATAGGAACTGAAGAGAAACAGTCAAATGAAAGAGTCTCATTCAATTACACCACATGAAGGCAGACAGCTAAATATTGACTAATTTTATAAGTGTTCTTATACAAATGTAAGAAGTCTAAATGCTAAGATGGGGGAACTTGAGTACCCGGTATTAAATGAGGATATTGATATGATAGACATCACAGAAACATTGTTGAACGATGATAATTAATGGGACTTGGTAATACAGGGAAAAAATATAGGAATGATGGAGTAGGTCGCACTGATGGGGGAGTAGCACTACATGTGAAAGAAAGCATAGAGCCAAATATAGTAAAAACTTTAAATGAATCACACGTTACCATAGAATCTCTATGGGAAAAAATGTCATGCTTGAATAATAAGAGTATAGCAGTAGGAATGTACTACTGCCCACCTGACCAGGATGGTGTCAGTGATTGTAAAATGATCAGGGAGATTAGAGAGGCTATAAAAACAGAAAACTCAATAGCAATGGGGGTTTTAACTATCCCCTTATAGACAAGGAACATGTCACCTCAGGACAGGATGAAGAGATAAATTTTCTAGACACTATTAATGATTGTGTCTTGGAGCAGCTAGTCCTGGAATTCACAAGTGGAGAAGCAATTCTTGATTTAGTCCTAAACGGCACACAGGATCTGGTCCAAGAGGTGAACTGCTTGGAGATAGCAATCCAAATGAAATTAAATTTAACATACTTGTATGGGGGAAAACACAAAAGAAACACACCAAATTAGCATTTAACTTCAAAGAGGAGAACAACAAAAAATAAGGAGACTAGTTAAATGGAAATTAAAAGTAACGGTCACAAGAGTAAAATGCCTGGAAACTTCATGGAAACTTTTAAAAATACCATAATAAAGGCTCAAACTATATGTATACCCCAAATAAGAGGACAAAAAAAATTCCACCATGGGTAAACAACAGATTAAAAGAGGCAACTAGAGACAAAAAGACTCCATTTAAAAATAGGAAATCAAATCCTAAAGAGGAAAAAAGAAAGGAACGTAAACTCTGACATGTCAAACGTAAAAGTATAATTAGGCAGGCCAAAAAAGAATTTGAAGAGCAACTAGCAAAACACACAAAAACTAGCAGCAAGAAATATTTTAAGAACATTAGAAGCAGGAAGTATGCCAAACAATCAGTGGGGCCACTAGATGACTGAGGTGCCAGGGGAGCACTCAAGGAAGACAAGCCCACTGCGGAGAAGCTAAATGAATTCTTTGCATCGGTCTTCATTGCAGAGGATGTGAGGGAGATTCTCACGCTTGAGCCATTCTTTTTAAGTGACAAATCTGAGGTGTCAATAGCTGAGGTTTTGGAACAAATTGATAAATTAAACAATAATACGTCACTAGTGCCAGATGGTATTCACCCAAGAGATCTGAAGGAACTCATACATGAAATTTCAAAACTACTATCTGTGATGTGTAACCTATTGTTTAAATCAGCCTCTGTACCAGATGAATGATGGGTAGATAATGTGATGCTGATTTAAAATTTTAAAAAATGGCTCCAGAGGCAATCCTGGCAATTGCAGGCTGGTAAGCCTACCTTCAACACTGGGTAAAATGGTTGAAACTATAGTAAAGAACAGAATTATCAGGCAAAGATTAATTCAGTATGTTGGGGAAGAGTCAACATGGCTTTTGTAAAGGGAAATCATGGCTTAGCAATCTATTAGAATTCTCTGAGGCATCAACAAACATGTGGACAAGGATAATCCAGTGGATATAGTGTACTTGGACTTTCAAAAAGCCTTTGACAAAGTCTATCGCCAAAGGCTCTTAAGCAAAGTAAACAGTCATGGGATAAGAGGGAAGGTCTTCTCATGGATCAGTAACTGGTAAAAAGGAAAAAAGGTAGCAATAAATGGTCTTTTTTCACAGTGGAGGGTCCCCACTGTGGGCGGAGGGGGACCCTAAGGATCAGTACTGGCATCTATGTTGTTCAACAGATGCATAAACGATCTGGAAAATAGGGTAAACAGTGAGGGACCAAAATTTGCAGATGATGCAAAATTACTCAGGATACTTAAATTCAAAGCAGACTGAAACGAGTTACAAAAGGATTTCACAAAACAGGGTGACTGGGCAAGAAAATGGCAGATGAAATTCAGTGTTGATATGTGCAAAATAATGCACATTATAAAACAAGATCCCAACCATCCACCCAAAATGATGAGGTCTAAATTAGCTGATATTACCTATGAAAGAGCTCTTGGAGTAATTGTGGATAGTTCTCTGAAAACATCTGTTCAAAGTGCAGTGACAGTCAAAAAAGCTAAGGGAATGTTAGGAACCATTAGGAAAAAGATAGAAAATAAGATAGTGGTATTATGATGTTTTCTATATAAGTCCATGTTACACCCACATCTTGAATGCTGTGTGCAGATCTGGTCACCCTATTTCAAAAAAGATATATTTGAATTGAAAAAAGTACAGAGAAAGAGGCAACAAAAATAATTATGGGTCTGGAAAAGCATCCATTTGAGGAGTAAAAAGTCTGGGACTGTTCAGAGATGACTGAAGGGGATGTGAGAGAGATCTATAAAATTATTAATGGTATGAAGAAAGTGAAGAAGGAAGTGTTATTTAGCCCTTCACAGAACATAAGAACCGGGGTCCCCCAATAAAATTAATAGGCAGCAGATTTAAAACTAATATAAGGAAGTTCTTCTTCACACAACATACAGTCAATCTGTGGAAATCATTTCCAGGGGTTGCCATAAAGGCCAAATCTATAACTGGTTCATTAAAGAATTATATAAATTCTTGGAGGATAAGTCCATCAATGGCTATTAACCAAGGTGGTAAGGGATGCAACCCCATGCTCTGTGTGTCCCTAAATCTCTGACTGCTAGCAGCTGGGACTGGACGACAGGGGATGTATCACCTGGTAAATTGCCATGTTCTGTTCATTTTGCACTGGCCCCCATTGGAAGACAGGATACTGGGCTAGATGGACCATTGGTCTGACCCACTAAAACCATTCGTATGTTCTTATCCCTTCTTGACTCTGACTTCCTATATCCTTGTCTATATCTGCACCATTTTGGCATTGCATCTTACTACTTCGACTCTATCTCTGCTGAAATCCTTATTCATCTCTTTGAGCATCCTTCTCTCTGACTTCCTTAAGTTCCAGATCTCCAGATACCAACACATGCAGAGCACAGATTTCTTACAGGTCAGTTAAATAGATAGAAATGGTAGAAGCTCATTAATCTGCTCTTTGTTACATTTTATAATCCTCTCAAAATATTTGATTCTTCCTGCTTGTTAGCAAAGATTTAACAGCAAAGGATTGTCTCTTTCTAAGAATTTGTTTTCTCTATTTCAAAGATGTCCTTATTTTTATAAAATATATTAAGTACCTTTATGAATATCCTATACATAGTTAGTACATCTAAGAGTATCAGATAATTACTAACTCACAGTTGTCAAAATAAATTAATAAAGTAGATTTCCTGCCAAATTCTTGATTTTTGTGTTCATTTGTGTACTACTAATTTGCAAAATTCAATAGACTGCAACGGGTCTCCCAGATGTTAGGGTAAATTATCAAGACCTTAATTATTTAATTTGGGTATAAATTTTCCCTTTGTGCACAGGGCCAGCAAAATGCCTATGCGCTACTTAAGTCCTACGTTAAAGACATAAGTGGTGCATAGACTTTATGCAGGTGTAGGGCATGATCTACATAAGTGAATGGGAGTCAATAGACATCAATAGGATTTGGATCAGATCCTAAAAGCACTGGGGTGATTTCCCTCCTTTACGAAGTGCTGTGAGATGTATACTCTGATTTCTATTAAAGATAGAACCACAGAATTATAGGACTGGAAAAGACCTCAAGTCCAGCCCCGTAACTCATGGCAGGACTAAGTATTATCTAGACCATCCCTGACAGGTGTTTGTCTAACCTGCTCTTAAAAATCTCCAATGATGGAGATTCCACAGCCTCCTTGGGCAATTTACTCCAGTGCTTATCCAGCCGGCAGCTGCACTTTAAGCCCATTGCCTCTTGTACTATCCTCAGAGGTTAACGAGAACAATCTTTTGTGTCCTTGAAAACTGTTATCATGTCCTCCCTCAGTCTTCTCTTCTCCAGACTAAACAAACCCAATTTTTTCAATCTTTCCTTGGAGTTCATGTTTTCTAGACCTTTAATCGTTTTGCTTGCTCTTATGTGGGCTTTCTCCAAATTGCCCACATCTTTCATGAAATGTAGTGCCCAGAACTGGACACAATACTTCAGTTGAGGCCTAATCAGCAGAGTAGAGTGGAAGAATTACTTCTCATGTCTTGTTTACAACACTCCTGCGAATACATCTCAGAATGAAGTTTGCTTTTTTTGCAGCAGTGTTACACTGTTGACTCTTATTTAGCTTGTGGTCCACTATAACCCCCAAGTCCCTTTCTGCAGTACTCCTTCCTAGGCAGTCATTTCCCATTTTGTATGTAAGCAACTGATTGTTCCCTCCTAAATGGAATACTCTGCCTTTTTCCTTATTAAATTTCATCCCGTTTACTTCAGACCATTTCTCCAGTTTCTCCAGATCATTTTGAATTTTAGTCTTATCCTCAAAAGCACTTGCAACCCCTCCCAGCTTTGTATCATACACTAATTTTATCAGTGTAATCTCTATGCCATTATCTAAATCACTGATGATGATATTGAACAGAACCGGACCAAAAACTGATCCCTGCAGGACCCCACTCAATATGGAGAGAAGTAAGCAGCAGTATGTAGTTTGTGTATCTTCTGTAGCCAGCAGCCAGCAGTGTAGACCATGCCTGATTAATTTTTAACTTTAATTAATCTTTCCCTATTTTAGCCTCTGATCCCACTTCATTTTCATTGGCATTCGCTATATTAGATGTCCAATCGCTCCTAACCTTTTTGGTGAAAACTGAAACAAAAAAGTCATTTAACACTTCTGCCATTTCCATATTTTCTGTTATGGCTTTTTCCTCTTCATTGAGTAACAGGTCTAACCTGTCCTTGGTTTTCCTTTTGCTTCTAATGTATTTGTAGAATGTTTTCTTGTTACCCTTTATGTCGCTAGCTAGTTTAATCTCATTTTGTGCCTCGGCTTTTCTAATTTTTTCCCTACATTCTTGTGTTATTTGTTTATATTCATCCTTTGTAATTTGGCTTCATTTTCACTTTTTGTAGGACTCTTTTCTGAGTTTCAGATCATTGAAGATCGGTCTCCTGCTTAAGAAAGGGTGGTCCATGCCATACTTCTTATCTTTCAAACACAGTGGGATAGTTTGCTCTTGCACCCTTAATAATGTCTTTGAAAAACTGCCAAGTCTCTCGAACTGTTTTCCCATTAGACTTGCTTCCCATGGGATCTTACCTACCAGCTCCCTGAGTTTGCCTTCTTGAAATCCATTATCTTTAATGTGCTGTACTATACAGAATACAGAATACTAGACAGAATAAAATTACATTGCCTGGCATTTTAATGGTAGCATTTGCCCATGCTGAATCTTGATATATTTACTACTGACTAGATCATTAGTTCAAGTATAATCCAGTTCAGAAATGACTTAAACAATTACCTTCTGACACCTGTTCAGTGGCCTGTGTAAAATTAATTAGTGGTCTCTGCCCTATTTGCAACAGAGAAGGGGCCACATTGTAAAAAACAAGATCACAAGGGAAGAAAACTGCAGACAAATTCAAAGAAAATAAGTCTGATAATCCTTCTTGGTTTGTTCCTCCAAGATGATACAGGACAAATAATTTAGAATTCTAGAAATGTTGCTCCTAAATTGGAATAACTAGCTTTGATTTATATATAATGTTAATGGCAGTGAAGATGGTAATGATAAGCAGTAGTTACTTTTAAACTATAATTGGCAATAATTATCATATTAGATTTTAAGTGGTATATAAACATGAAAAGATCAGAGTGTAAACAGAAATCTGAGAACTTATTTGAGGAAGGAAAAAGTCAGTATTTTGAAGCAAATGGCATGAAAGCAAAAATCAGGTTGATTTTTCCAGCATTCATTAAACCAAATTTCAGAATCACTTGGCTTCAGATTCCTAATCTGTTACTCTTGGGGGAAAAAAGAGCATCATATTCAGGTTTGCGCTACCTATATAAATAAAGGTTAAAATTTTTAAAAGGCACTTAAGTGATTTAGGAGGCTAGGACCCATTTTCAAAAGTGACTCGGGCCCAGAATTTTAAAGGTATTTAGATTTTGGTCAACTCAGATTAGGCGCTTAAATGCTTTTGAAAATCCCACTAGGTACCTATCTGCAATTTTTGGTGCCTAAATATCTTTGAAAACTTGATCATAAGTGATATAGCCAGCGAAAGCTGTGTATTTCTCTGATCAGCTTTGCAAGAGCGAGCTGATTTAGGCTCCTAAAATGCCTAAGTCACTTTTGAAAATGAGTCTTAGATTTCTAAATCAGTTAGGTGTAGCAACATTGGGGGGAATAATGCCTAAATATCTTTAAACATTTGGGACTAAGTGGCTTTTGAAAAGTTTACTCATAATCTCTATTAGAAACAAGTTTGTATGATATTAAATTAGCTAAAATTTACAGTTGATATAGTGCAGATTTTATGAGACCTTTTAGTAGATGATGTACCTGTGATGAGGAATATAAACCATGCATCAGCATGGAAGAGGCCAAGGAGCTGCTTTGGGCTGGAGTGACCCCTTCCTTCCACATCTGCAAATCATGCTGGGACTGGAGGAGGAGTTAAAAGGAGGGAACTCCATTTAGGTGGGGCAACCCTGGGAAGGGAACAGGCTGTTGAGCTTCTCCAGCCCTGAAGACAGGACTGGTAGCCCGCAGAGCCCCTGACCTTGCAGAAGGAGATTGTGGATCCCCTAACCAAAAAGACGGAAAAGACCCAAAGAACTCTGATGTGGACAATGATACTCTGTCTGAAGTTAAAGAGGCCCATATCCTGGAGGGAGCTGCCTATAGGTTTTCCTTTTCCTCTCTGTTGTTTAATCTCATTTGCTGACTGTGGGCTGTTTCATTGTTTCACCTCAGACCCTGAGAGGGGACCAAACAGCGAAGAGGCCTTGACCGGAGGGTTGAGCACCAGCCTGCTAGAAAGACACACCCTGTAGCACCCACAGCGTGGGGGTAATTGGACTTACACATGCACGCTTCTTACGTAGCTCCTAAAAGGGATATTCTACCACGTGTGGGTTCCTAACAGGGCCATATACCCCACAAAATTCCTGCTTTCGAATAAAAATATTTTCTTCAAGGTGTTCTAGCTGTAGATCAACAGACAGGTCTGTGAGTTCATCAGATTTCACACAGTTGGACCTGATTAGTGTCTGGAAAGGACACCTCAAGGAAAAACCTCAGTTGCTGCAGAAAGTGGTACTGATGATTCAAGGCCTGGTCCCAAGCCCACTGAAGTCAACAGAGGTTTTCCACTGACTTCAGTAGGCTTTGATTCAGGGCCTCGGGAAGCAGTTCTCTTCTCTTTGTGCCACAAATGAATTAATGGTGCACCATGACGTAATGTTCTATTGGAGATGCCGTCTTGTGAATGAGACATAAAACAGAGAACCTGACCATTTCTGGTCATTCCATATCCCATGGGACCTTCCGCAAGTATCCACCCCACTCATGGTGCAGCTTTCTGGCTCCATGAAGCACATGGAGATTTATGAGTTTGCTATAGGCTTTGAACTAGCACAGCTGAGTCTTATAGCTCAGCCTGTAGAGTAGATTTGTTTAGATCTAAATATACAGGTTCAGGCTTTGAACCTCACTGCAATGACCCAACTTGGGGCACTGTATTATAGGAGAGTGGAGAGGGGCTCCCATTTCCTCCTCAAATGCCACCTTGGGTGATAACTGTCTGTCTCCCTAAACTGTCCCTGAAGTTTCTCCTCCCCTCTATTCTTTAACAAAGCTGTTACAATATATATGTTACAAATGTACTATAAACTAAATGTATTAAATTTGCCTCTCCATGTTCTTGGTGCCTGTCCAAGTATTAAAAAAAACAAGTATAAAAACCCTTAATACAAAAGTTTCTATTGCCCTAGACATTTCACAGCATAATAGCCTATGGGACGGGTGAACGCCTTCCATCAATCACAACGCCTCACAACCAGCCACCACAACACTCTCAGCCCATCACTTCCAAAATGCTGAGAGTACAGATGGGTGCTGCCCTATGTTTTGAAGGCTAACAAGACCTGGGTCTGTAAGACAAGAGGGGATGTGAGCTCCAGAGCTGACCTGTGTGGTTTCCCATAGTGGTTCCTACAACCCCCTGTAGTCAGGTGGCAGAGGGAAAGGGAGTGTGGTTAAAGCATGTTTATGTCCCTGTGATCCCCAAATGCTGCAACTCCCCAATGGGGC
Source organism: Mesoclemmys tuberculata (assembly GCA_007922155.1). Classification (NCBI taxonomy): domain Eukaryota; kingdom Metazoa; phylum Chordata; order Testudines; family Chelidae; genus Mesoclemmys; species Mesoclemmys tuberculata. The sequence goes on along the minus strand of ML675632.1, from coordinate 6,054,660 downwards.
TGCAGGCTGCTTTAAACTTGTGCTGGAAGCTGGTCCATTGCTGAGATGCCCCAGGATATGGGGGAGCACAAAGGTGGCTTAAAAACTCCTTGTTTGCACCAAATGCTCCACAGCCACAGCTGAGGATCAAAGAGCAAGTAACATAGCTGTTTGCAGGAAATTATCAGAGACTAGCAAGGAAGTACAGCAAACAGACAAATGCATAGAAACTAAACTGGAAAACACAAAACAAAAATAGATGGCAATGTAAAAAAGGCCAAACAGGAGAGAATTAGTAACCGAGGGATGTGCAGAAATGAGTTCTGGGATGCACGCTGTTTCTTGTCTCCTCAGATGACTCAGAGGGGATAATAAGTAATCTGCAGTTTGTTGATGATACCAGAAGGAATCACACAACAGATTGTGCTGCAGATGTCATTGTTTAAAGAATTTTTTTTAAATACATGCTTTGCTTTTGGGCAAGAAATACTGAGTGGCAAACAGCATTTATTGTCGGTAATTACCAAAGTTATTCCTGAAAGCAAAAAATGTTATGAAGTTATGGGATGGAGAGCAGAAGTGGGTACATTTTTAATGAAATAGTTATTTCATTTCAAAGTGTAATAGATCAGCAAATGAGTGGAGTAAGGCATTGCTAGCCAAAAGCTTTAAAACATATTTAATTGGGAAATACTGAAATTATATATCATTTTAGTAAGTTCTTGTTCTTCATCTGAATTCACAAGAATTCAAAGGACATTGAAAATGGTGAGAGCTATAGAAATATATCCCAAGGCATAAGGTTTATGTGCTGATGACTCACCTTCTAAGATACTTCAAAAGACAGACTTTGGGGTGGCAGTGGGGAGGGGTGGGGATGTACAAAACTATGCATTAGTATATAGAATTAAAAACAAAAACTACCTTATAAAACTGTTTTCAGATGTTTAAAGGCTTAACCATGCTCCTGTTGAACTCAATGCCAAAACTCCTATTAATGTCGATTGAACAAGGTTGGCTCCCATACATTAAATAAAATTGCAGATAAAAGTATGTTATTTTTCAAATGAAATTACTGGTGACTGGTGGCTCATAGGAGTGGGCAAACTAAGCTGACATACAGAAGCAGGCACAAAAAAGACTTAGAGGGAATCTTATTGACATGTTTGACATTAAGGTTGGTGTGATGAAAACTTAGAAGTCCCTTTATTTCTCTCTCCTGCCACTAAAGAACACTAGGGGACACATGAAGTCAAAGGGCAGGTGAATGCAGAGCAAATATAAAGAAATATGGCTTCCCATGGCATACTATCATCACCAGGAATTCACTAATACTACTACAAGAAGTCATTGAGTCAAAGGCTGCAGCAGGCTTATTAGAAGGGTTTGCTAAATCTCCCTGTCCAATCATCTCTGTGCACTTCCCAGCAGAGCTCTGTTCTCAGAATAAAGAGCACAGATGGATAAATACCAGGGAGGGAGAAGAATTATTTAAGTTCAGCGCCAACATGAACACAAGAACTAATGGATATAAACTGACCATCAGGAAGTTTCGACTTGAAATTAGATGCAGGCTTCTAATTATTGGAGAAGTGAAGTTCTGGAATAGCCTTCCAAAGGGAGCAGTGGGGGCAAAAAACCTAGCTGGCTTCAAAACTGATAAATTTATGGAGGGGATGATATGAAGGGACAGCCTAGTTTGACAATTGACTGATCTTTGACTACTGATGGTAGATATGCTAATTGCCTGTGAAGGGATGTTAGATGGGGTGGGTTCTGAGTTATTGCAAAGAATTCTTTCTTGGGTGTCCAGATGGTATGTCTTGCCTACATGCTCAGGGTTTAACTGATCACCATATTTGGGATTGGGAAGGAATTTCCTCCCAGGGCAGATTGGCAAAGGCTCTGTGGGTTTTTCACCCTCCTCTGTAGCATGGGGCATGGCTCACTTGCTGGTGGATTCTTTGCACCTTAAAGTGTTTAAACCGTGATTTGAGGACTTTTATAACTCAGTCATAGGTTAGAGGTTTATTACAAGAGTGGGTGAGGTTCTGAGACCTGCATTGTGCAAGTCAGAGTAGATGATCAGATAGGTCCCTTCTGACCTTAGAATCTATGAGTCAATGAGCACTCTCCAGTTTGCAGATGCTGCTGAGAAACCAAGCAACAAATGGGCATGGAGACTGACTTTCTGATTATGGT
>ML675632.1:6033082-6047243 GCA_007922155.1 Mesoclemmys tuberculata | reverse complement strand
ATCATGTGACCCTTGCAGACATTCTTTTCACCTGGGGAGGTGGGCTAAGTCTGGCACAGACCCCAATCCTCTTAAAGGCCCAAATCACCCTGTGACAGGACCCTTCTGGCTTTAAAATCCATGAACTGGTGGCGGGGGGGAAACTTGGTTAAAAGTATTAGCGTGGATACAACCAAACTGCGCAAATGGGAGATTCACATAAATCCTTTCACTAGCATAAGCACATCATTTCAATAAATAAAGAAAAAACAAAAGAAAAAAACCCAAACAAAAACAGACACCCAGACATCCAACCTTTCAGACAAACAGCCATCTTACTGCCAGGAAATACTGCTTGTAATGACAAACATGGGTTGGATTTAGGGCCTTGATTCACATGACTTCAGCTTTCAGGAGCAAGGGATGCAAGATTTGGTGCTCCAGTTATCATATTAATTTACAACTTCCGTAAATCCACCCAAACAATAACTTCCACCACATTTCAAGGGTTCCTTCTGCATCAACCTGTTAATCTCCCATTCCTCAAGTTGCCCTGTCATTTTCTGCATTTCCGTGGAGCTTCAGATAACCCTGGTGTTATTAATTTAAAATCAGTTTACATCTGCTCACCATCAAATTAGAGAGATAAGGTGGGTGAGGTAATATATTTTATTGGACCAACTTCTGTCAGTGAGAGAGACAAGCTTTTGAACTACACAGAGCTCTTTTTGTGGTCTGATCATGGTAATAAGAGTGTCACAGCTAAATACAAGAGTGAATAGATAGTTTAGCATAAGGAGTTAGCGTATATTCTAAGGGACAATTAAAGTGAAGTGGTCCATTAACACCCCTTTAGTCTTAGGCCAAAAAAGGGGGCTAACAGGTTATAGATTGTTGTAAAAAGCCATAAATCTAGTGTCTTTATTAATGGTTATGTTCTGTGTACCTCTCTATAGCTCGAAAACCTGTCTCTCTCACCAACAGAAGTTGGTCCAATAACAGACATTATTTCACCCACCTTGTCTCTCTAATATCCTGGGACTGACACAGCTACAGCAATACTGCAGAAACCATTAAATGGTCATCCCAAATTCATTGGCAACACAAAATTCTAATACACACACAAAATTAAAAATGCATTTAATTCACTCAGAACTTGCAAAACAACTCGTTAGCACTTTGGACAAATAACCAGACCATTTTATTTTATTTTGTAAACCTCTTTTTAAAGATGTTTGGGAACGTACCGTGTATTTTTAGTGCTTTTCTAATTAAAAACAAACTATTTTGTTCGTATTTATTATAAAATTTCCTCCAAGCACAGTATCTCTGTGGTTATAAATGTCTAAAAACTAAGTTAACAAATGACTTGTTACAATTTCATATTTAAAGCAGATTGTGTTTAGTTTGCTGTTACTCTTTCAGTAAAACCAGCAGACACTAACAAGCTGCTCAGGTAGGAAGATACCTAGAAATGCCTCAGTTTCAGTCCTTAAGAGATTCTGAAATTATCCTTAATTAGAACTAAATTTGTTACTTAATCAGAAAAACACCAACATGGTTTAAAGTTTGTGTTATTTTGCAGATGCATATTTTCCTGTTTACAAAGAGAGAAACTTCCTGTTACCCAGAGAAAATAGAACTGTTTTAATCCTTGATTATGAAATCACTGCAACATTCTTTAAAGCCTAAAGGTACATTTACACTGCAGCTGGGACCAAGCCTTGCAGACTGTCTAGACAGACTCATGCTACCTCGTGTTGCGCTAGCGCATTAAAAATAGAAGTATGTATGTTGTTGCACTGGTGGTGGAGGCTTGGGCTAGCCAGCCGAACTCAGACCCAGGGGTTCAGATGGGTCTGACCTGCTTCTGATTAAAGGTATCTGTCCATTTATGTAATAAACATGACTTAACCATCTTTGCCATTTTTATCTTAATAAAAGTTTTTACCTAGAGTTCCTCTCAGCTGAGATCAAAGCGCTTTAATTTATACACAGCTAATTAAGAGTCACCGCCCTCCTTTTCTCTGTTATTCTCGATACAGCCTTCCCCTTAAACTGAGCATCATCTTTGATTCCTCTCTTTCCATTTCCTCACCCATCCTGACCTTTGCTAATCTCCGCTGCTGCTTCCTGTGTGGCTTTGTCTACACAAAAGAATTTTGGTGTCGCAAGCCCCACTGACTCTCTTAGAAGGCCTACAACGCATCAGGCATCTCTGCACAACACAGCTACTATCGCATCAGCATTGGGTTTATACTTTCTCTGTCTAAGACTAATTATTGTGTTGTCCACCAACCTGTCATTCTGAACTGTTGCGGCGCCAGTGTAGACAGAGGGTATTAATAACGGTAATAATGGTGCAATTAGTCCTTCCAGTCCAATCCCACAATGCTCCTCACCCCTTTAGTGTCATCATTGGCAGTCTTGACAGTTCAGAACACTGTCTCTATCACCTACCAGGCCACTTTCCCACTGATTGCATGCAAGTCTGAGAGCATCTGAGTCGCTACACCCCCATATAGGTCAAAGGACTTCTACAGAACCCAGGTGTCACTGTTCAGGGCAACTGCATCGGTATTTCCCCCTTTGAGATCCGCCAAAAGAGCATTCACTGTAGGTTCCTGGATCCTCAGCCATCACCTCTGTTGGGCAGAGAATGGGGTCTCTCTGCCTTCTGTCTAGATTTTTTCCAGGTTGCACAATTCTCTGCCTACGCTTGTTGTGGTACTGCCCACAAACTAGACTGCCTAAACAAGACAGACTGCCCTTTGCTCTATCTCCAAAGTCTATGAACAGCTGTAACTGTCTGCAGTTACAAGTTACCACTCAGCTCTTTCTAAGCAAGCACATTTATTCTTTACGTGAAAGGATTAGAGAGAAAAATATTTAAAACAATAAAAGAACCTACACATATGCTAATAAGCTTACCAGAGATCAGCCCCAACTCAAAGAAGGCCCTGGTAGGAGTCAGTCCTTGAAACCCCTTCAACGGGTGTCTCTGTGATTACAAATTCATAACAGCCCTAGCTCAGAACTAGCACCCCCATGAATCGATTAGTCTTTCCTTTACGAGCATGAGCCTTTGATCTTGAGATTCCAGAAACAGTTGATCAGCTAATAATGGTCCTTTCCTCAGGGCATAGGTTCAAAAGGCTAGAATTTTGCATCACCAGAAATGGGGAATTTGCATTTACCTTTCTCTAGAGATGCCCAGGCAAACCACTCAATACTGTTTGTTTCAAAAGTCCATTCTTATCTGTCACATTGTTCAATATAGTCCTTTGAAGTTCATAACACTCCTAAGGGTTCACATCTCATCTCTCCCGCTAGAGAGAGGTTTCACACAATTGTGACCCACAATAATACATAAACGATTCATTTAATACAACGATTCCAAAGCTACTTAATTTTAATTCAATAAAGGTTTCCACGGATATGGCAGGAAATTGCCATATCTGTCGCAGCATATATTCACATGTATCCACTCAAAACTCATATCTTTCGATTGTAAACTCTTTGCAGCAGGAGCCTGCTCCTTGATTAACAAAATTCAGGTCCCATACAGCACCAGGTACATTGGCTTTGCTATAAAAATAATGGGTAAATATTATGCTCAGTTACTGATGGGTACAGTCAGACACCAAAGTCATGCGACCTGCCCTGTGCTACATAGTGAATCTCTGGCAGAGCTAAGAACAGAATCCAGAAGTCCTTACTGTTTAGTGTTCTGCTTTAATTATTAGACATATTACTTCATGAATGCCAGTAGGGGAGCTGCAATACTGGAGAGTAATGTAAGTACCCAGTGTGTAGTCAATAAGGTTAGCTTGCCTTTATTATATTCACTGCTTTCCATTATATTCAGCAGTAATGCAAGGAACCTAACGGCCTGTATATACTGTAAGACATAAACTTCAGCAAGTTAGCATAAGGCTTGAGGTCTATAAACTTTGTAGATAAACTTTAAAGAGATAAATGGCTCAGTGGAAAACCCCAAGTATTGGCGAGCTGAAAATAGAGTGTTCAGCGAGAATTTCTAACCACACATGATCCAACCACAAGAGTGTCAATAAATTCACATACATAACAGGAACATGAGCTACATCCACAGATGCCTAACCACAAAAGGGTCATGGTAACGAATTGATGTATATGATAATAAGGTGATATCACTGATATACTAACCTACAGGAAAAGAACACCCCAACATTAGTAAGGTGAGAAAATACAAATAAGGAAAAGGGGAAACCCCTCCACTGAATATTCATCAAATATAGTGGTATCATATTATAAAAGTTACATCCCAGCCTTGGGGGCAGTAGAAGAAGGAGGTATAGTTGTTGCGCAGAAAGATGGCCACTGGTGATGAAGGGGGAGGTAATGGGGATAAGGAAGATGATGGCTCACACTTCAGGTTGTTCTACAAGGGTTGGTGGTGTGAATATATGGATGCACAGAGGTACATTCTATAGTATCTCTATCTATCTTACTGAATTAGGTTGTTTGTGACTGTGCTGAATATATTAATAAACGATTTGTAATTATAGAAGAGTTCCGATAGTGTGACTGTTGTAACTGTGCACATCGGAGTTCCCAACTGTATAATAATTTGAATAATACTGGACCTGATCTTGGGACAAGAGCCTGTCAACCCTCAAAGTGATAACTGGGGATTCTTAAGTAATCAATAGAATGTATAGATCAGGCAACAAATTAAAACTAGACATCACCGCTCTTTTGAAGTCAAGAGTGTGGCTAATGGACTAAAATAATAAGGGCTCAATTCTGATCTCAATAACTGTATAAACCTGGAACAACTCCTGTGAAGTTAGATATGCACTGAAATATAATAAAGCAGAACACGGCCAAGAAGCATTTGAAAAAAAGATCTGATGGGCTTTCCATTCTCACAGAATTAACTGTCTTGCAAAGGAATGAGGAAATTGACTAAGTCTGCTATAACTTTCCAGATTATCTGAATGGAGGTGAAACTTTTACAGAGGTCAGAAATCTGGGTCAGAACATTGATCCCCAAATAGCAGAAGCTATCACAATCTATTTTGGAATTAAAGTGAATAATTGATTGTGACACTACCAAAAGTTTCTAAATCGAGAATCAACTGTGATGAATGAAACCATCAGTTCCATCCCTCAGCATCCAGTCTGGGAAACTCTCGAAAATCTATCAACACCTGAGGACATCCATAATGCAATTAAGCGATGCAGAACAATAAAGTATCAGGCCTTGATGGCTTACCAGCTGAAGTACTGAAAGTGGGGGAGAAAAACAAGCTCCATTTGCTGTTTCTCAAAATCTGGCACACTAAAGAAATCCCTGCTGACTTAACGCAATGCTAACATCATCATCATTTTTAAAAAAAGAGATGGGGCTGACTATGGTAACTACCGAGTCATTGCCCTTTTCTCCATTTTTGGGAAGATTCTTGCTAGAATATTACTGAATTGTCTGCTTCCTCCTGCAGAGGAAGTACTCCCAGAGTCTCAGTGTGACTTCAGATCATCACAAGGCATCACAGACATGATTTTTGCAGCTAGGTTGATCCAGGAAAAATGCCAAGAACAACATCGGCAGCTGTATGTAGCCTTTATCGATCTGAGCAAAGCCATCGATTCTGCCAATTGTGAGGCTCTGAGGAAAATAATGTCAAAGGTTTGTTGCTCAAGTAAATTTATCACCACTGTAAGACTCCTCCATGACCAGGTGACTGCTTCCGTCCTCGGCAGTCACTGTACCTCTGAGCCCTTTGCCATCTGAACTAGCGTAAAGCAAGGGTTGTGTACTCACATCCACTCTCTTCTCCATTTTCCTATCACTTATGAAAATGGTAATCCAATACCATCTGCCATCAGGCATTGGCATCCAATATTGGATCAACAACAACCTTTTCAACCTCTTTTGCCTCCGTGCCAGATCTAAATGAACATTGACAATAATAACCAAACTCAAGTATGCAGATGATTGTGCTGTAGTTGCACACTAGAGGATTTACAAACAGCCCTTAATTATTTCTCTGAAGCTTACAAAAGCCTAGGTCTAACTCTGACCATTGGCAAAACAAAAGTCCTACACCAGCCTGCTCCGGTCAACCATCAAACCAAGCAAGGAAGACCTACACTGACAGAGAGGAACTGGAAAATGTAGAACACTTTGCCTAAATTGGAAGCCATCTCTCACAGAGGGCAAATCTAAATTCCAAAATTCAGCAAAGAATCCACTGTGCCTGCATTTCCTTTGGCAGACTGTCTCACTAGGTGTTCAATAACCATGATATTAGGACACACAATAGACTCTTAGTTTACAAAGCGGTGATTATTCCAACTCTCTTTTATGGCTGCAAGACTTGGGTGACCTACGGAAAACATTTGCAAAACCTGGAACACCAGAATTTTCTCAGGAAGATCCTCAACATAAAGTGAAATGATCGTCACACTGTCAGTGTCCTCACAGAGGCCAACATCTTTAGTCTTCAGGCTCTGATTACTCAGCACTAGCTGAGGTGGAGTGGGCACTGTGTGCATGTGTCTGATGCATGCCTACCAAAACAACTGTTGTACGCCCAACTCATCCATGGAGAAAGTAAATAGGGAGGTCAAAAGAACCACTTTAAAGACACGCTCAAGACAAATATCAAGACACCACATACTGGGAGGCAGTCACCCAAGACAAGGCAAACCGGTGAAGACTTTTTAGAGAAGGAATGACCATTTTTGAGGAAAATCGCTTCACCTTGGTCTCAGAAAAACACTGTCATGTAGTAATCATGGCCCAATTCTGCCTGCCAACACTATCTTCAATGTCTTCCAATGAGTCTGCAGCTCAAGGATTGCACTCTTAAGTCACCAAAGGATCCACATAAAACAAAACTTGTGAAAAAGATCATCCTCGACCACACGAGATCACCGACAAAGATGATGGATAACAGATTGTGACCCTGGGCTCTCTTGTGTTCACCCTACACACTGCTGCAATAATATTTGTACCATATATGCCCTGTGAGATACCATATGGAAGCTAATCACAACTGGGTTACTAATATCACTGTGAAATACATGTGTTAACACTATATGTGAAGTTATGAATTTCCTCTGTATGATATTACTAGAACATGCTTAAGACCAAACAGCTTAGCCTAAGGAAAAGTTATAAACAGATCTGTCCTAGACAAAGAAATGTGGGTTTACCTCAAAATATATATAAGCAATCAACAAAGCTATCAAGATAAACCAGTGGGGACTGTCCTGAGCCTGAACTTGAGAAACAGAGAATTAACATGGCTCCTGCATCCCAGAGAGACAAAAGAGATGGAATCCCCAGGAGGCCTTTCTGACTTGTAAAACTAAGACATCCCTTTGGGGATGTAAGGAACAGAGAGAAATTTCATCTTTATCCTTCACCTTAAGTGACAAAGAAATCCGGCAATTTGATCTCTGGTTAAGCTTTAGATTTTTGGATGTGTGTTTTCACTTTTATTTGCTTGTAACCATCTCTGCCTTTATTCCTACTAATGGTATTACTTTATCCATGTTCCTCCATTCATAAATTTGGTTTACTTTTACTATAAAACAACTCAGTGCAGTGTTTGAAGGGAAGGGTGTATTTACCCCAGTTAAATCAATAAGATGTAACATACCGACTCTTTAATAGAGCAGCAAACTGAACATCTTCTGTGAATGCACAGAGACAGGTGCTTTACATTGCAGAGAAACATCTTTAAAGACTTTGCTGGCTGCCATTCACTGATTGCTACCTGCTTGGTAAGATTTGAGCCAGGACATCCTTGAGGAGATTCCTGTTTGGGAAGACAGAGTGGTGTGGAGGCGCTGACATACCATCTAATCTTTAGCAAACCCTTGCTGAGGCAGAGAGGTAACACAGAGGCTCACAGTTCTGGGTGTGCTCAGCAACGTGTCACACAGATTAGAATTAGAACCTTGCGAACAGGAAATACTTCAGCTGTATTAGCATTGACTAAAGCATAGCGGTTGAATACCACACAGCAGAATCGTAACAGGGTGCAGGGTATCATGGACCATGCATTACAGTATCTGCAGGATGAGAGTGGAGAACCTAAATTGTCTAAGCAAATACCATAAATTTGCTGACTGGAAGAAATGTCTACAGGTAGATCATATAAAAGTATATGGGGGACTGTGCTGGCATGTTCTCTCAGTGTGGCATAACGTTTGGAAGGAGCCTTGTTCAGTGGTTACAACCAGGGATTGAGAGTCAGGAATTTGGGATTTTGCTCTTGGCTTTGCAACTGGCTTAATGTTGGAACTTCAGTAAGTCACGGAGGCCCCAATCCAGCACAGCACTAAAGCAGTTTGCTGGATCTTGGCCTTAACTTCTCTTTCACTCAATTTCCCCAGCTGCAAAGCAGACACATATCTACCTCAAATGGGAAAGAGAATATAATTTACACTAGAAATTCAGGACCTGTCAAGTCTGGAAGACTGTATGATGGCTGGAGAACTAGTGAAATGGTGACATCAGAAAAGCCCAGGGTGTGTAAATTGAGCTTCTACCAGGAGAGAAGGAGTTTCAGTTGTGTTGTGGTTTGGGGCACTGTGGGGTTGGGGCATGTACACTAGGTAATTCGGGTAAATGGAAGGCCTGGGTGCCGATGAAGTTTTCCTGTGCTAGGCTCCTGCCCCCAGTTAGCCCCCCCTCTTATTCTCCTCTCCGTTCGGGTTACTTTGGGATATTTTCTTGCTGCTGTAAGCTGAATAAACTGGAACCGTCTAGCTTGCTTATCAGTATGATATACTGTGCATACTACAGGGGGCTGCTTGCAACATTAACTGTCGCCCATTGTTCTTTCTCAGGGCCATCCCAGGGGCTTAATGCTGAAACTGCTTGAAGGAGGGAACAGGGAGGGGTGGGAAAGAACTCCTCGTTGAAATAAAGAAGGTATAAATAAAGTTAATGCTTGCTGCTTGGGGTGCAGGATTTGAGACAGACAATCTCCCTGCACCATTTCGGATTCTGAAATAAACAGCTGTTGCAAGGATTTCTCCGTCTCGGTGTCTAATTGGGCTAATTGCGCACCGGGCTCGAACCCAAACTGTTGGGGCCTCACTCGGGGTCCTCCAGGACCACCAACAGTTTGAAAGTTAAACACTGTGTTTTTGTTAATGTCTGTTAACTAATTACCATTGTGAATAAAAGAAGATCTTGGTAAAGAGTCAACTTTGGCTTCTTCAATTAAGGTGTTAAGAACAAAAACTAAATATCCTTAGACCTCCCAGTAGGTATTAAAAAAACCAAAAAACAGAAGCCCAGACTTTATACACCATAGCTGTCTCAGGTAAAAACATGAAACACCACCACAGACATAAGAAACAAAAAGGGGCACAAGTCCAAATTGTTAGCAATCCTTTTCACCTTTAAGGTTGAACACGCAACTTTATTTGTGCCTCTTTATGTATGTGACTTTGAATACAGTATTCTTACGTGATCAAATATTATGTCTTCAATACCTTTCATAATATTCTCTAAGCTACATGTGTGGCATCATGAAGAAGCAAAAAGGGCAAATCTTAGCTTTGACATCTGAGTGCTTATTTGTGCAAATATCAGATTCTCCTACAGGTGGTTCCCTCCTGTGGAACAACAGCAATAGTAGCATCTATACTGCATAGCCCTTTTAATCTTCAAAGTGCTGCAGAGCTATTAACTAAGAAGTGTGCTCACAATCCTCTCTGAAATATGTATTTTTAGCCACATGGGAAAACTCTACTCAACCTCAGCAGAAGGTTGCTCTCTTCAGCCTTCCAGCCCACTCACCCAAGAGATTTGGATAAATGTCCAGGGTGAAATACTAAGCCAATGAAGTCAATAAGAGTTTCGGCATTGACGTCAATGGGACCAAAATTTCACCTCCAGATTTTGGATTATGTGAAGTGAATCAAATATATCTATTTATGGTACTCATATGCCCCCCTGTTGCCCAGAGTACCCAAGTGTCTCTTAATCTTTAATATACTTTTTATCACAACACCATATGAGTAGGGAAGAATTATTATCTTAATTTTACAGATGGGGAGTTGAAGAAAGAGATTGAGTGACTTGCCCGTGATCACACACAGAAATTCTGTAACAGAGCAGGGAATTGAAGCTGAATGTCCCACTGAACTGTGCTTCTTCTCTAAACTATAAGTTTACTGAGATTCATCCACCATCACTAAGAGTTAATAACACAGTTGGGCTCAAAGTCAAACCCCCAGACCTGAAATACCCCTGAATTTATTGGAAAGGGGGTTGTGTTTCTGATTCTGAACCCACATAGCTATATGAATTTTGTGGCTAACTCCTTTTTCCTATAATAAGCCAAGCCCTGGATCTGAACTCTTCTGAACTGTGAAGGCATATAGCGCCTGATTTACACCTGGGTAAATCTCTCTCTCTCTCGAGGATACCTGACAGCCTGTGGAGAATACAGTCCATAGGAGTTGTCATAGCAAATTATAGAAAGCAAATCTATGTGAAGATAAGGACCATCCTTGGAAATTATCTGCCCAAGAGGGAAAAAAGGGTTAGGAAAATGAGAATGGAAAAAGCATTGTTACTTTCTTTGAGTCTGACTATGAAAAGATCACAGACAGATTCAGGTACTCCCCTTTAAGTAAAAGTCTTTTCACAAACTTTGGAGAGCAGAGGATAGAAGCTTTCTGATAAAGCAGAAGAGTAGAGATCTAAAGGGAATCTTTAAGCTCTGACTGTGTGTTGCAAATCAGTATTTCTCAAGTAATTCTCAATTTGCCAGGTATCACTTACCTGCATCTTTGTCGAGCAGAAGCTTTGCTGATTTGTGGCTGAATAGAAATCAAATTACTCTCACGAATCTGCAGAATTATCCTGATTGCTGTCTCCCAGGAAGGGAAAGGCAGAAGGCCAGATTCTGCTCTCAGTTACACCACCATCAGCCATAGCAACCCTTTTGGTTTCAGTGGAATTGCATTGATGTTATTGAGAGCAGAATCTGGATCTGAAGATTTGGAGAGTTTCTTATCACAAGTCTTAGCCTTTGAGAAGAAAAGAGAAATGGAACAGGGCTTCTTGCTTTAAAAAGGATTTAAATTATTTTTTAATTTTTTATTTTTTTTAAATGCACTTAGGAAAACCATGTGCTCTTTCCAACTTTGCCTAAATAGTATAAAATAAGCCAAATTCTCTTGGTTAAACCTAAGCAAAACTGATTGGTCTGAATTCTGTTTTTATTTCTTGGAACCTCAGAGGTTCTGCCTATTTCAGTGAGGTTTGCAGTAGGAGCAGAATTTGTCCCACTGAGCCTATTGCCTGTTCTTTCCTGGTGGGTAAGGTTGCCCTGCACTGTTGAAAGGCCATTGCTTTCCTCTTCACTGTTGGCTGTATTTATATAAGGACATATTCTTTAGCAAAGCTTTTGATACAGTCTCCCACAGTATTCTTATCAGCAAGTTAAAGAAGTATGGGTTGGAGGAATGGACTATAAAATAGATAGAGAACTGGCTAAAGTATAGGGCTCAACGAGTAGTGATCAATAGCTCCATGTCTAGCTGTCAACCGATCACAAGTGGTGCGCCCCAGGGGTTGGTCCTGGGGCTGGTTTTGTTCAACATCTTCATTAATAATCTGGAAGACGGGGTTGATTGCACCCTCAGCAAGTTTGCAGATGACACTAAGATAGGGGGAGTGGTAGATACCCTGGAAGGGAGGGATAGGATACAGAAGGACCTAAACAAATTGGAGAATTGGGTCAAAAGAAATGTGATGCAGTTCAACAAGGAGCAGAGCAGAGTCCTGCACTTAGGATGGAAGAATCCCATGCACAGCTACAGGCTGGGGACTGACGAGTTAGGCAGAAGTTCTGCAGAAAAGAACCTGGGGGTTACAGTGGATAAGAAGCTGGATATGAGTCAGCAGTGTGCCATATTTGCCAAGAAGAATGGCATATTGGGCTGCATTAGTAAGAGCATTGCCAGCAGATCACAGGACGTGATTATTCCCCTCTATTCGGCATTGATGAGGCCACATTTGGAGTATTGTGTCCAGTTTTGGACTCCCCAGTACAAAAAGGATGTGGACAAGTTGAGGAGAGTCCAGCGGAGGGCAGAAAAATGATTAGGGGGCTGGAGCACAAGATTTATGAGGAGAGGCTGAGGGAACTAGGCTTGTTTAGTCTGCAGAAGAGAAGAATGAAGGGGGATTTGATAGCAGCCTTTAACTCCCTGAAAGGGGGCTCCAGGGAGGATGGAGCTAGGCTGTTCTCAGTGGTGGCAGATGACAGAACAAGGAGCAACGGTCTCAAGTTGCAGTGAGGGAGGTCTAGGTTGGACATTAGGAAAAAGTTTTTCACTAGGAGGGTGGTGAAGCATTGGAATGGGTTACCTAGGGAGGTGGTGGAATCTCCATCTTTAGAGTTGTTTAAGCTGCGGCTTGACAAAACCCTTACTGGGATTATTTAACTGAGGTTAGTCCTGCTTTGAGCAGGGGGTTGGCCTAGATACCTCCTGAGGTCCCTTCCAACTCTAATATTCTATGATTCTATGATTCTATTCTATATTCTTCCCTGGATAATGATGAAGCGGGGAGAAGGGCCAGAGGCTGTGTCATTTCTGTGTTAGAAACCTGCTGGCCAGTTCAGGATTCCATAGACTGCTTTAAAGGGGTGCCCAACTGGAGCACACACTGCTGTTCCTTTCAAAAGGATCATTGGCTTGTACTTGTGATCAGTGGTACACACACTAACCCGCTGAGAGATAACCATGCTGCTAGCCATCACGCCAGGCCCTGAGACACTCTAGTGGACCAACCTAAGCAGGAACATATCTATTTCCTAGAACTGTCTGGAGAGCAAGGCACATGGAGTCCAGATACGGATGGGGCTGTCTGGGGCAGGAGGAAGAACGGAGGAAGAAGTGGCTTATTACATTCTCTTTCCCCATGAGTGATATGGTTACACGGTATTGAAGGTGATATTGTAGCATGGGTAGGCATACCTGCACTAGCTTTAATCTAGCTATCACAGGTAAAAATAGGAGTGAAGACATGACCGTGGTCTAGCAACCAGGGTACAAGCCCACCAGTACTTTCCTTGCTAGCCTGTGCTAAAATCTGTACTGTCACCTCTTCATTACCATGTTACCCATGATAGCTAGGTTAAAGCTAGCATTGATCTGCTGGTCCATGCCACAATCACAACTTCACTTGGCATGAGGACATACCCCAAATCTGGCCCATGGCTTCTAGCAGTAGATGAATGCTTTGGACTGGGGGGAAGAAAGGGTTTCCCTAGGGCCAGTTATTATTCTCTTGTTGTTATGTCATTTTTTGGGCTTACTGTGCTGTTTCAAAAGGATGATCAGAAACACAAGTGTAAAGCATGAATTCCAAGAAGAAAGGAGATGTGTTCAGCACTGTAAGTAAAGACGACTTCACAACTCACGTTAGGGGCACAGATGACAGACCAAATCAGATGAAGAGCTACGGTATTTTTCATCTGAAACCTTCCCTCAAGATCAACTAGCAGATGAGTTAGAGAAAAGAAAGAAATGCCGGTGTGGTTCAGTATTGCCCATCCCTTTACTTCCTACTAAAAGGGAATCATTGTCCTGTGGCTGGTGAAATCAAGTAATCCCTAGTGTTGAAAGAAAAATGTTAGATATAAATATATATGTCGAGATAGTCAAAAGTGCTCGGTGCCTGCCTAATTTTGCCCCCACTTCAGTCAATGTGAGATTTACCATGGAACAGGAGAGGAAGGATGGACCTTGTGATCAGGTTCAGTTCTCATTTAGCAGGCTTGAAAAAAGATATATTTTTCTGTTTTTCACAAAATCTTCACCAAAATGTGTATTAAAGTTATGTATGGGATGTATTCAATGTTTCATTAACTAAAATCTCTGTTTTCAGTCAATCAAAAATTTCTATAACCATTTTGATTAGGATTTCAAAACAAAACAGAACAAAAATTTCAGAAAAAAAGTTGATCACATTACAGAAAATGTCATGAAAAATGAGACATTGAGAATGTCAGCAATTTTTCATGGAAAGATTTGGTTCTGTAAAAAGGCCAATTTTCTGTGAAAATGCCTTGTGTGAAAAATTTCAACCAGCTGTTCTTGGTGATCTCTGGAGAGCTCTCAGCTTCTTGCAGTAAGTGGAGCTGGAAGGATA